>CM060950.1:110309559-110358254 GCA_030765055.1 Mantis religiosa
ATAATAATAATAATAATAATAATAATAATAATAATAATAATAATAATAATAATAATAATAATAATAATAATAATAACAATAATAATAATAATAATAACAATAACAATAATAACAATAACAATAACAATAATAACAATAACAATAACAATAACAATAATAATAATAATAATAATAATAATAATAATAATAATAATAATAATAATAATAATAATAATAATAATAATAATAATAATAATAATAATAATAATAATAATAATAATAATAATAATAATAATAATAATAATAATAATAATAATAATAATAATAATAATAATAATAATAATAATAATAATAATAATAATAATAATAATAATAATAATAATAATAATAATAATAATAATAATAATAATAATAATAATAATAATAATAATAATAATAATAATAATAATAATAATAATAATAATAATAATAATAATAATAATAATAATAATAATAATAATAATAATAATAATAATAATGTTGATGCATTTTTGAGGGTGACAATGACACTAAAAGCTGGCCAAGATGACTTAGCCCGCCTTGGTATCGTGGTGGTAGCATGTCTGCCTCACATTCAAGAGGTCCGGAGTTCGAATCTCGGTCAGGGTGAGTTACCAGGATAAGGTTTTTTCTGGGGTTTTCCTTTATCCTGCAAGACGAATGCCGGGTAACTCTAAGCTCCATGGACCCCGGGCACATTTGAGCATCTTTTCACCCATTCCATTCATCGTCCAATATGACTTAACGTCGGAGGACGTAAATTACAACAACAAAAAAAGATGACTTAGGTGCCGGTATTCTGATCCCAAGGTTGCGAGTTCAAGCCCGGTCTAGTTCGATGGTTTCTACGTGTGGCTAAAAGTGAAATGCATCATATAAATTTTACTGACAGTTAAAGAACTCCCCGTGAAACCTCCGACATGCCGGAGAGGCTAACGTGATTTTGTATTTGAACTATCACTATCAAACACAACAATTATTCTATTTATTTCGTTTATCGTTAAAAGTCATTTGGTAATTTGGTGGTTATATTAATTGTCGTAGTATGTCCATATAAGCTGTTGTTGAGAACTGTAACGAAGGAAATATTGAATGTATTTTCGGAACAAGATACACTTAATTTTAAGTACCACGCAGTTTAACATTATATTAATTATCGCTAACCAATGAAAGGTAGAAGTATTTCGTTTCTGATAAAACTACCAGTTTAAGTATTAGAAATATATTAGAAACGACGAATTTGTTTTCTCCTGTGGTTTTCTTTGACTGTTGAAGCGAACAAGAGTTCGTGAAATCGATTTCAATTAGAAAGAAGAATTAACATCATTTTCTTAAGATAAGTGAAGTTTTTGTTACAAATTGTTATATTTGTATATTCATTGCTTCATTGTAGCTAGCTTCATTTTCTACGTAATCATTAGAAATGCATTTGAAAAGAAGAAAGGGGGATTAAAATGGTTAAGTTATGTGTGTTCGAGAGAGGGAGAGAGGACAAATGATGTCATTAAAAAAGGATCGATTAATACCTAAGTTGATACTGGAGAGTTATATAAAGCCACCTACGTTTCATGTGGCAAAACTGTTTTTTTTTTTTCCACTGTGACTTAAATACCTGTGCGCCGAACTCACTGGTCAGGTATAAGGAAACTGAACCGTCCTGGCACAACTAACTGCTAAGAAACCCGCCTCCCTTCCGTAGGTCAATCTTGCATGCATCGGAATACATTTGCTCGCGTCTGTACAATAGATCAAGACTGGTCGCAGTGCCAAATCCCCTCCGTAGTAATCTTAATTATAATCCAAATTGGTGTTATTTTTAATGAAGCTTTTAAATTATTTATGTTCTACTTTTTGATATGGTATATTTGTGCATACCATAATTTTACATATATCTTCAAAGAGCTCTGGTTGAGGTGGCAAATTGTTCATTTAATGTTACAACAAGTGTTTTAAGTTTCTTATAGTTTCGCAGTGTTGTTTCAACAACTTCCGGTTCTCCTTACAATACCTGATTTGTGAATAACATAGCCTATATCTTATGTATTCATCATTCAACATAAATTGGTCTCTACCAAATTCTTCAAACAATTCATTTAATATACCTTCACCTGTGTTTGAAGACATCGTTGAACTATTATGCAAAGTACAGAACGAATACAGCCTATCCGTTCAGCGCAGCTATAGTACTGAACCAGTGGCAATATGTAACCTGTTCAACCCTGAGACTTTGTATGCAGTGATGACTTATAGCAGACTAGGTGCGTCACCTGTAACTTGAGTCCATCTTCAGCGTATATATGTATGTATATTCTCGCCCTGGTTATTACTATTTCTTTAAAGAAGTTGCTGCAGTCAAGTATATAATCGCTATTTATCCAGTTGGACCTTCATTTGGAGATGGGAGAGTAAATCATTTGGTTTTGGTGTTCAATTGAGTAATTTGAATTTTTAATTACGAAACTGCTTAATTCACAAGTGCAATTTTTTAAAAAAAATGAAGTCAGAATCTACTGTAGAATATTTAACGTAACGAAAATGTTTTTAATGTTTAAGGTCTGAATTTGGCAGATTTAGCGGTGTCTACTTATTTTAGGTTTTAAAAAGGTTCAAAAGAACTTCCGAAATTCAATTATGAAAAATAGGATAAATCTACTTTTCTACTGATATGTTATTTCTACTTTTAATCGGCTATCACAAATATAGCCATTTTCTCTTCTTTATTTCTTCAATTTTTACTTGATGACTATTTAATATAACGCAGTGAACTTGCATATTTATTTCAAATAAATGAATTTAATATAATGAGTTGAACCTGAATATTGCCAATAAATGAATTTAATTTAATGTGATGAATCTGCATATTGTTGCAAATATATGAATTCAATATAACACAGTGTAACTGCACATTTATTTCAAATAAATATATTTTATATAACGCAAACACCTCTATGACCCATCTCTGATAAAAGGGCACGTTTTACAAACCTCACCACGCAGAACACAAACACGCCGTGTACTACAGTCAACAAATAACATTCGAGATTATGCCGACCCTGTTCATGCTTTGGAGATAGTAGTTGACTTCTGGGGATTCAAAAACACCTGCGTTAGCTGTTTTAGAAGCCCCATGTTTGAAAATCGACGCGAAATCCGCCTGTCCAAATATCGAAGAGGTTGGGTGTTGGTTGTGTTAGAATGCCCATGTTAAAATATCGAAGGGTTGGTTGTGTAGTAACACTTGTGTCACGTGTTCATGTAATCCGAGCCATGAAAGTCGAGTAGAAATCTGTGTTTAAAAAAGAAAAAAAATATTGATGTGCTGGTGTTGGTTGAATTGCATGAGCGTTCGTGTGCCCCCCCTCCCCCTCCAGGAGCTTGACGACGACGACGACGCATCTCTCCCCAACCCTGCAACGGCAATCGTGTCATTTTGTTGTATGTATGTGAAATGTAATTAACTGATGAATGTAATTACTGAAGAAGAAAAAAAAATGAGAATGGATTTCCGTATTCTCTCTCTCTCTCTCTCTCTCTCTCTCTCTCTCTCTCTCTCTCTCTCACACACACACACACACACACACACACACACTGTCGACATTTCCAAAAAAAGGATCACACGTGGGCGCATCGAATGAAAAAAATGTATTTATTCACGTAACTAACTATACATTATTATTAATTAATTAATTTGTTTATTTAAGTATTTATTGAGTTATCCATTACAGTATTCATTTATTGGGACTCCTGAGGAATCTGACACTCTATGTGTGCTAAAAACCGATCCTTTCCCTCTGTTCAAAATATAAATGCATATGCAGTGAAATGTTAAGAAAGGCAAGTAAAGATTTAGCGAGAATGAATGTTTATTGCTACAGCTGTAGCCACCCCAACGGAAGAGCGAATCCATATAACTTACTTGGGGTGAAATATTACGCACACACCTGCGCTAGGAATCAATTAACGCAGCTGGATTCTAAAAATTCACTCGAGCGTAAAGGAGACAAGTCAATGAGATATCTATGCAAACGAAATAAATAATGTAATAAGAATAATTGTAATGATATAAATCAGCTGAGTAGAAAGATGCCAAAACGTCGAAAAGCTATGCAAAGTCAGCTATAACAATGCCAGTGCTTCTTAAAACATCTGTACATCAATTAGGCGAATAACTACGAGAAAAAAGTTTCTAAATAAATCTAATAAAATACAGTAATCCCTCGAGGCGTTAGACTTAACGAATTGAAGTTAAAAAAAGGATTCTAAAATAGGATTCGCAAAATAAAACATTAAAACCAATTTTACTTAGAGATAATGACAGTAGTCCGCTAGGCTTAACGCGTCGAATATAGCATATATAAGTAACTAAGAATGCAAATACGAATTGGACAGTATCAAACTTTTAATAATACATCAAATGTTGTAGGACTATGCTTTCTCTGTCCCATCGTCGACGTTTTCAAAAGGCACCGCAGGTAGGAACGTCGAACTGAAAACATGTATTTATTTAGCTACCTATTTATTATTTATCTGTTAATGTATTCAGTTATTGGGAACCCGATGAATCATACTCCATGGAAATGTGTGGTAAAACCGAGCCATTCCCTCTGTTAAAAATAATGCGTATGCAGTGAAATGTTAGGAAAGGTAAGTACAGATTTATTGAGAATTAATGTTGTTCGCTGCAGCTAAAACCACCCCAACGGAAGAGAGAATCCATATAACTTACTTGGGGTGAAAAAATTACGTACACGTGCGGGTAGGAATCAATTAACGCAGCTGGGTTCTAAAAATTCACTCGAGCGTAAAGGAGACAAGTAAACGAGATATCTATGCAAACGTAATAAATAATGTATTAAGGATAATTGTAATGATATAAATCAGCTGAGTAGAAAACATGCCAAAACGTTGAAAAGCTATGCAAAGTCAGCTATAATAATGTCAGTGCCTCTTAAAACGTCTTTACATCAATTTGGTGAATAACGACGAGAGACACGCTTCAGAATAAATCTGGTACGAGAGACTAATCCGTTCGAGGCGTTAGGCTTACCGAATTGAAGCAAAATATCACTGGAAGGAATAAAAACATAAATTATCTAACGGTCACACTCAAACGGTCGTTCGGAATAATACAGTTGTATTAAGTAGCAATACAAACACGAAATACAGCTTGCAATAATTAAAATGCAATAAAAGGTTATACTCATATTATAGATGGCATTATGATATTATTAGTTTGCTGCAATACAAATTTGAAATATTGTTCAATGAGGTAATTACCATGAATGCACTAAGGTGAACAGTGGGTGTGACATATTCCACTTCATCCAAGCTAGCCAATCAGGGTGCAGGTAGCAATATCGTAATAAAGGGTATAAACGACCAATCGCCACACGGCTGCGTGCGCAACGTAAGGGGGGTGGAAACTTTCTAAAGAGTATATATATATATATATATATATATATATATATATATATATATATATATACTTACAGTTAATAGCTGTAGATCTTTTATTATTTAATTTTTAGTTAGTAGATACATAAGATGACAGGTTAAAACTCTACTCTAAGTTTAATAGTTTATAGCGAAAGAAGCAGAAGCATAAACTTAAGGACGTGTGCAAAACAGGTTACAGCCAGAATGGAAATTTTGGGAGGGGTTGCTGAGGTAACAAAACAGTGAACCGAGCGAATAAAACAGCACATCAGCAACTGAAACGTAACAGACAGCATCAACATGAATGAAGGTAAGCATTATGCATATGTCTATGTACAGTAATTTCCACGTAATGAATCGAAGCGTTGAATAATATGCGTGATTTTATAATTCCAGAATCGATTCTTCACGATTTAAATCAGCTTGCGGAAGGAGGTTCCTATCTCCCGACGAAGAAGTTACGAGAGATTCCCCGAGACGTGTCACAAGCCATACACGATGTCAAAATCGTGAAGACGAGATACGGTGATAGAGTCGTACTTAAGCTGCAAGAATGCCAGGTTTTTTTGCCCGAGAGATTTAAGAAGATGACAGCAGCTCAAGTGGATGCTGTTAATCAGGGTGGTTGGAGTTTCGTGTATTCCGGTGAAGAAACTCTGGAAAATGGATTCAAGAAGCACAAATTAACTTTTTTAAACATTCGGGAGTAACCAGTGAAGGTAAGACTTTACAACAAACAAAACTAACATCGTACTGCACTACTACTACGGACTGTCAATCTCTTGATGTTAAATATTTCAGTGTAAGTTAAAGTAATCAGCGTTAATCTGTTAATATTTGTGAATGGAATACCTAACGAATTAGTTATTCTATATAAAAGGCAAATCGATAAGAGTAATAATGCAAGCAAATTTAAGGTTTTAAAAGTCATTAATGCATATCTGCAGCCAATCGACTGGAAGTTGAGGAATTCAATTAACTAATTAAACAGCCAGTAGCCATATACAAATGAATGTATTGTGATGATACATTATGTATAACGTTTTTTTTTTTCAGGGAAACATGTTACGTGTATAATCTTATTTCTTTTCCAGAAAACATGTTACGTAAGTCAGGATAAAATTTCAATAAAAGACAGAGGTGCAATTTAAAAAAAATCCATTTTAGGGAATGCAGTACTCTGAATGTTCTAAATCTTTGTTATTTAAAACATACAGTTATCATTTAATTCCAGTGCAAATAACATGCAACTTATTTCTTTTAAGGAAAACATGTTATGTAAATCAAATTCAAAGTTCAGCAATGTTAATAAAGTAATCATTTTAAAGCTTAAAAAATATAGCATTGCCATGAGTGTTCAAATGTTTATTATTTCAAAAGTGTAATTATTCGTGTTTTCTAACATGTTTAATTCCTAATTTCAGGAGGTGTAACGAGTCGCAAGAGACCGGGCATGCAAGATATTCATGCAAGTAGTGCAAAGCAGGCGAAACGCAACGACAAAACATTGGAATGCATTACTGTAGAATCAGCGTTCCAGCACAGGATCTTCACAGGTACCATAAAAAATTCTATACACGAGCTAGATCCATCAACGTTCTTGAACTTGTGCGAACCCGTTGTTACCAATGAAATCCAGAAGGCCATAAGAACTTACAAATCAGGAATTAAATTAGCCGGTACTTTAACATGTCAATATATAATAACTTCACCCGATAATGAAACAGTTGAATCGATTAATTTTAACAGTAAGATGGATGCTATATTGCAATCGACAAACAAATCTGAATGGTATGAAATTAAACTGAAACAGCCTATAATCACTCATCTAGAAAATTTTGAAACAAAAGCCAGTTGGAAAGTGCTTTCCAGGATAGATTCGCTAACTTTATACGCATGTCAGTACGATCCGTTAAACGCAGGTTGCTTTAAGCCGCTGCCATCGTGGATAAAATCAAAGAGAGCTGTCGTGAATATTCGGAATACTGACTTTAAATGTTTTGCATATTGTATGCTGGCAGCAAAATATCCAACTCGCCAGAACAGGCATAGAGCTAGCACGTACAGTAAATATGATATATATCGCGAATTCAATTTTAAAGGAATAAACTTCCCCGTCGCTCTTCATGACATTGAATTATTCGAAAAGCAAAATCATGATATTTCGGTGAACATATACGGGTTAGAGAGAGAATCCATTATCATCTTATATCAGACGAGGGAGCAAAAGATAAACCATGTGAATCTTCTAATGATCAATTTGCATTATTCTCTCATAACCGATATGTCGCGTCTAGTAAGTAAGCAGATATCCAAACATAAAAGTAAAAAAATTGTGTGTGAATCTTGTAATGCATGGTTTTCGACTGAAGTTATTCTGAAGAAACATAAACTGAGATGTATGAAATGTCAAATTATTAGCATGCCTCGCGAAGGAATAAATGATGTTATCGAGTTTCAGGCTTACTCAAAATGCGTTAAAGTCCCTTTTGTGATACACGCTGATATCGAGACTATGTTAATAAAAGTGCCATCGTGTCAGCCCGATGCGATGCATAGTTGGACACGTGATATGCACGTGCACGAGGCGATATCCGTTTCGTTGCACCTGGTCTGCAGTTATGACGAGACACTAACAAAATTCAAAATATTTAGAGGTTCGCATGCAGTTGAAGAGTTTCTTAGAGAATTAACTGTGATTGCCGAGGATGTGCTTAAGATATACGGTGATGTGACAGAGATGCATATGAGTGACGAAGATGAATTAAATTTCAGAAATGCAGTCCAGTGTCACGTATGCAAAAAGGATTTCGATTCTGACTCGATTATGTCGTGATCACGATCACCAAACCGGATTATATATAGGGGCTGCTCATAAATCATGTAACCTCAATAGAAAAACGCCAAACTTTATCCCGATATTTTTTCATTGCCTATCAAAGTATGATTCGCATTTCATAGTAAAAAAGTTATCGTATGACAATGAACCCATCACATGTATTTCGCAAACATCGGAGAATTATCTGTCATTTAGTAAAAGATACACATCTAATGGTAAATCAATATTCCTCAGATTTCTTGATAGCTACCGCTTTCTGGATTCTAAACTGAGCGATCTTTCTGATATGCTAGAACCTCAAGATTTTCGGTACACAAATAAGATGTACGTTGATCCTAAGCAACGTTTGTTAATGCAACGGAAAGGTATTTTCCCATATACATATTTAGATTGCAAGGAAAAATTAAATGATTCCAAATTACCTCCTCAAGAGTGTTTTGATAATATAAGCAATGATGATTACACGCATGCATGCGCGGTATGGAGAGAATTTGGTATACAAAATCTCGGTGAATACTCTGATCTTTATCTCAAGACGGATACGATCTTATTAACAGACATCTATGAAAAATTCCGAAGTTTAAGTATCGATATGTATGGCTTAGATCCTTGTCATTACTATACAGCTCCTGGCCTATCATATAACGCAATGTTACGAACGAGCCGCGTGCAAATATCGCTGATTACCGATCAAAATATGTTGGAATTTTTCGAATCTGCGATTAGAGGCGGTTTCTGCACTGTATCAAAACGTTATTCCAAAGCAAATAATAAATACATATCTGCTTACAATGAAGCGGAATCGATTAAATACCTATCATACATGGATTGCAACGGGCTTTACTCCCACATTATGAGTGGGAACGCTTTACCGTATGCTCAATTGAGATGGTTAAACGATAACGAAATTAATTCTATAGATTTTTGAGCATCAGACATGATTCAGATACAGGTTATGTTTTAGAAGTAGACCTGGATTATCCGGAGAACCTTCACGAGTTGCATAACGACTTGCCATTATGTCCCCAGAGTGAGATAGCTCCGGGTGATAATTACAAAAAGTTACTTGCAACGTTGAATCATAAGGAAAAATATATATTACATTACAGAAACTTGCAGCAGTGTGTAGAGCTCGGTTTGAAAATGAAGCGTATACATCGAGCGGGATCCTACAAACAATCCTTTTGGCTTAAGACGTACATTGATTTAAATGCTGCTAAACGTATTGAAGATAAAACAAAATTCGGTCAAAATTTATGGAAGAAAATGAATAATTGCGTATATGGTAAATTTATTGAGAACGTCAGACGTTACAATTCCTTTCACCTAGCGAGCAATTGGAAACAGGCAAGAAAGTTAATATCACGACAGACATTCATACGATACGTAATTTTTGACGAGAACCTTATAGGACTCGAACTGGTAAGGGAAGAAATTAAGATGACGAAACCGATTTATATAGGACAGGCCATTCTAGATCTTTCAAAACACTTTATGTATAATTTTTATTATAATATTTTGAAGAAACAGTTAAAAGATGTTATGTTGAATTATACGGATACCGATGCATTTCTGTTTGAAACCAGTAGTGACATTTATGAATTTATTAAATCTAATATACATCTCTTCGATACATCTAATTACCCACTCGATAATGTGTACGGTATTCCGTTGATGAATAAAAAAGTCGCTGGTCTATTTAAAGATGAATTATCGGGTAAAATTATGACAGAATACGTAGGTTTACGTTCAAAATTGTATTCATATCGATACGATGGTGAAACGGTCAAGAAATCTAAAGGCGTTACGAGTGATGGCATGCGGTGCATAACGTTTGAGGATTATCTATGCTGTGTAAATGATATGACAGCCGTACGTCATGCTAAACAGAGGTGCTTTAGAAGTTATAAGCACGTTGTTCGAACCATCGAGAGTAATAAAGTTGCTCTTAGAGGATTCGACACGAAGCGATTTATACAGAAAAATTCCCATGAAACCTTGGCCTGGGGTCATCATTCTGTACCATTGGATAAGTAATCGTATAAAAAAATATGTGAAAAAATCTTGTAAAAAAGTTGACAATGTATTTTAAAGCTAACAAAAACATGTGAAATAATTTGCTTTTTAATGATTTGACACAAATATTTAATTTTTCAACATGTGTACATGCAGCAGTGCAAGCGTGATTTAAGTAATGCTTTTTGTGATTTGAGATAAATCTTTACACTTTTTAAAACTTATGTACATGAGTCATGATGTCATTTTAAGCAAGTCTTGAAATACGTTGTCAAGTTTTGGTGCTCATTCATTGCTTTGAGTTGCTGATGGTATGTATAAATACTTTTGGAGGACTATAATCCCGCTTATGTATGGGGATATAATATGATATATAATATGAGATTATTGCATCTCTAAATTCCTTAAAAGAGGTAACAATTAATTTTAAACTTATGTTTAAGGACTTTAACGTGTATAATACTTAATTTGTTTTATGTATACATGCATATTGGGATAAAGCTATAATTTGGACAGGTGTTTACAATTCTATTGATGCGTCGTTAATTTCTTTTTTTAAAAAAGTTACCATTAATTTGAACTTAGATTTAAGGATTTTTCAAGTGTAAGACGAGCATTATTCTCTATTAAATTGAAGTTAATTTAGGGAGTTTTAACCTGTTGTGGATGCATTATCTCTACAGGATTTATTTGGAATAAAAGTATGGTTTCTTGGGCTGGGTTACAATTCTGCTTATATATGTATGTTTTAAGAAAATATATACATTATTCACCATGAACTTTGAACTTAGGTGTAAGGAGTTTTAACCTGTTGTCGATGTATTATATATATAGAGGATTTAGTTGGGGTAAACATATAATTTTTTGGGGGAGACTACATTTCTGATTATGTTTGTAGGTATATTGAAATTCTTTTGAAAATTAAACATTAATTTGCACGTATATTAAAGGAATTTAACATGTAAAACACTTTACTTTTATTTATATATGCACATGTATTGAAGTTGTATAAAACACAGTGTAAGCATTATTTTTTAGAGGATTTAGTTGTGATGTTCTACTGAAAAATTTCTGTTTATGTAGCCACGTATACTGAAACTATTTAAAAAATATAACCATTATGTTTAGAGGATTTAGCTGGAAAGGAATTATAAAATAAAAACACCAAATTTTTGGGAAAATATCTTGTGTATTTATTTATTTATCAATATAACATACATTCCTTTTTACACAGTATCCTTAACATCGATCCATTCCTTTGTAGGAAAACCCAGCCATTTAACATACGCCCGATTACCACGTCGGCGTATCACTCTCTCAACAAGGTATACATTAGGATGACGTGTTTTTAGTAGTTCGTGACCATAAAAACCGCCCTGTATTTCATTTCCTTCTGCATCCTCCAGAAAATAGACAACTGGGTTAGTATTCCTTGCACGAACAATCCGAAAGATCTCCGTACTCCAATTGGCCGTGTAACCTTTCTCAAGTAGTCCCTTGTACCTGGAAATCCTTACACGATCACCGACATGAAAACTCCTTGTATTCCTTTTCTCTCGACGTTCACGCCCGCCATAACGATATACACTAAGGAGCAGATCGTTGTTGCTGACGTCACGGGGTTTCATGCGAATCGTCGTATGGTAGGTATTGTTGTATGAATCGATGATTCTAGGCAGCATTTGTAACCACTGATGCGAAACCTGAATCAGGAATTCTCTATGCATGTTCATTTTAATTGTTCTAATTAACCTTTCCACTGCTGCAGCCTTGATGCTACTGAAAGCACTGTAATGATTGATTCCATTCCTAAGCATTAATTGCCTGAAATGGCGATTGTAAAACTCCTTCCCATTATCACTTTGAACGTTCTTAGGAGGTGAATTCAACTCTGATAGGATACCGTGCATAGCTCTTATCACGCTAATGCCACTTTTATCTTTCAATGCTCGCGCATAAGCCATTTTAGAATAGAAATTAATAGCAATAAGAATATACTTATAATTTCTATTTTCTTTTGCATAAGGTATCATTTCAATAAGATCTATTTGTAGTAGATCATTAAGACCTTTACTTATTATTTTACGGCGTAAGAAGCGCCTTCTTGCCGGCGAGTGTAATTCGCTTGCTATGACACGTTTAATCATGCTATGATTTTCGAGTTTTTTAATTCTGTGATTATTTCCTGAATCTCTGCTGAATGGTTAAAGTTACCCGCATCCCTCGATGCAATGAGTAATCTCAATCTGTCTATTAGAACGTTGGGATCGGTCCAATAGATGTAATCCAGTTTTCTGCTGGGTACGTGTTCCTTCCAGTAGAGAGCCGAGCCCGTGCGACTGGAAACAAGATCTCGAATAATATTGCGATACTTGTAACCGCGCCCGCTCCTAGCGTATCCCTGCCTGTAAACCTGCGTATTCTGCAATATCCGCGAATAGGCGTCCAGATCCTCTTCGGTATATGATGAATTGAGCGGTGAGCGCTTGAAGAGCAATTCGTACAATCCAGGACTTGCATCGTAGCTCTCTTGCCCTATCTGAATACCGTCATCGGTGAAATCGATAGTTTTATTCCCTAGTTTATATTCTCCATCTTCATACCGCACGCCGTAGGTGGCATCCATGTCGCTGGAGCTAGCGGTTCGAACCTTCTTCAGGTACTCTGCAAGTAGATCATCCTCATCATCCCCATCCTCTTCTGCATCGTTAACGACTGGTTTTGACTTGTCACGATCCCTGTAGGCTATAACCTTCAAGGGCTCGGTTACAGGCTGGAGAACCTCGGACATGACGCGGTGAGTTTCGAACTTGAGACCTTTCAGGGAGCGTAACTTTTCTCGTATTGCCCTACTGTGACGAGCGATTGATTGTTTGAGTCTTATACCTTCGGCATCCATATTGTACTGAATGTATAATTAACCTACTGCAGATATTTTATATGAAATTATAATTTCTATACTTAACATGTGACCATCCTTAGCACGTTCCACTGGTGCTGTGAAAGTGAGTAAATCACCAGTTCGAATAGGGGCAGGATACCTTTCAACTAATTTATCGTTTATTGCAAACATTATGTCATGCGCCGTATGAGGGTGTATTGATGAAAGCATAGAACAAGAAATTACATTTCCATTTCCTGGAGACTTGTAGAATTCGAGACCCGAGGATAACGTATACCTTAACGAGGGACCTCTAAAGGGTAGTGAAATGATGAGCTGACCTTTCAGTTGTTGTAACATGCCGTTTACGATATGTCTCGTCTGTATTTTCATGTTGTCAATATCGTTCACTGCACTGGTTAGATTCTTATCCAGTTCCGTCTGTCGCTCGGTTATATCTTTCACGGCCTTTTCCACTGCTGTAGATATAGTTTCGGCAACGGTTGTTATCGTTCTAGTTAAACCGGCTTGCAGTTCATTCTGTTTCTGTATATAGAACCGATTAACATATTTCATGGTTGCAGCATCGTTATCCTGTGCAGGATCGGCTATATCCTTTAATCGTTTCATTCGAAATGATAGATTAGCATCAGACTCTAGAATTGGCATCCTGGCATCTATATATTTTTTATTGATAACATCGTGATCGTCAATGGGATCCAATAGAACTTTCATCCTTATAGCATCCAGAATGCCATTGTTATCCGAATCACGTTTAAATGCATATTTTGTTAAGTATTCCATTAGATGTTCATATTGGAGGTCGAGGTATTTTTGTATGTGATTCCTAAGCATAGCTTCAAACTGGCCCATGCGTTGATATGAAGCCTGTTCGCTGAAGATCTGCATTCGACTCTCGACATCACTCGTACACGCGTCCACATAGCTCTTAGTTGATGCGTCATCACTTTCCTCAGGATCGTGAACGTTGCGCAATCGCTTTCCCTTGAATTGATAGTTTCCCGATCCATCTCTACTTATGGTATACCGGTTAATCACGCCCCGGGAGGGTATGACTCTCCGAGATCCGAACCTATCGATACTCACGACTACAATGAAGGATGCGCGTTATTTATTCACTCTGATAAAGATGTCGAAACCGTGACGGTAGCGTCCTTCGTTCAAAGGGAACTCGGGCACTATGACAACGAAAGGTCGCGAGTTCGATCCGTCATTACTCTCCCAAACTTGTTTACACGTGTCCTTAAATTCCGTATACGTCATATCTGTGTTTACGTAATCATCATATATATGCTTTAAGTTGAGGTTATCCTGTCTGAAGAGCACGATCATATTTGCATTATCTCTAATTAAATGTTTAGGCACCTTCGCATATGACTGTGCTAAGTATACGGCATCGACATTGCGATGTCTACCCATGCTGTAATATGATGCTATTTTTCCATGCTTCTCATTTATGACATCATCGAATACGAATATGGAGTTTCCTCGGGCTTCGGATGGTTGGACCACCTTCTCGCCATCCTCGAACGTGAAAACTCCAATATCGGGTATGGTTTTTAGCACCTTGAGCAAATACGGGTATTTCGGTTGGTGCAACGATTTTGAATATATGTAGAGATTCTCGAACCTAAGACCATTTTCATGGATGAGCAAGTTCAGTAGAACGTCCGTCTTTCCAGCATTCGAACTACCCAAGAGGAGTGCTCTGACGTTGCACGGGAAGAGCGCGCCGTGTCGTCCTTTGCGTATGTCGTTGTCGAAATCGAGCACCTGTATAGGCAACTTGCACTTTTGCTTCACTACTTCCATATCGCAACTAAACATATAAATCACAACGTTTGCTTTTTTATTTCATAGTGAGCCATGAACTCTGCAGGCGTAAAGAAGGGATCCGGAATCCTTAATTCGCTAATTAATTCTCTCCCGTTTGAGGCTCATTTACCAGGGTACCGATTCTGCGGGCCTGGAACGAAACTACATAAGCGTCTGCAGAGAGGCGATTCTCCCAGAAACGCTTTGGACTCAACCTGCCTCGCTCACGATCTCGCTTACGCCACTCATCAGGACGCAGATTCGCGACGTTTGGCCGATAAGGAACTCGTTGAAAAGGCTTGGAGTCGAGTAAAGTCTGCTGACGCATCTTTCGGCGAGCGACTTGCAGCCCGACTTGTAACAGCCATCATGAAGGGGAAAGTTGCCATGGGCGCTGGAATGCGTAAGCGACGCAAGAGGATCATACCGAGCCCTCGAGGCGGTTGTTTACCTCTGATCCCGCTTTTGGCGGCTTTGGGCGCTGCAGGTAGCCTAGCCGGTGGCGCTGCTCAGATCGCCACGGCTGTGAATAAGAAACGTTCCGCGGAAAGACAGCTTGCAGAGTTGAGTCGTCACAATCAGAACATGGAGGGTTTAGCTAGGGGTAAAGGCCTTCGACGTAAGAAGCGCAAGGGCAAAGGATTGCATCTTCGTGCAAAAAACTCGGGGCGAGGCCTGTATTTATCCCGGAAAAAGCCCTAAGTGCTGCATAGATCGATGCCTATGCACGACGACTGCGCATTCCTCATTTTAGAGGTGTGTACATGATAGACAACTTACCTTCACGTCCTCGACATGTAGAAAGGATTATCGTAAATTTGGATATCTCGCGTAACCCGGGAACACACTGGGTTGCGATACGCAAGGATGGAGACGTTGCATTCTACTTTGATAGCTTCGGTAATCTAAGACCGCCGAAACAGATTGAGTCCTACCTCGAGGGTGTTAAACTCATGTACAACACCAAGAGGTTTCAGAATTTTGGATCTGTGATTTGCGGTCATCTGTGCCTGCAGTTTCTCTTATAAAACGGATTTACCGACTTGAATGTTTGATCAAAATGAGTTACACAATCACCGTGAGCGGTTCGAATGCCAGCTTCTCTAGCTTTCTCAACCCGCCTCTTCATCTGGATCCTAATGGACTTTACGAAATAGCTCTATTGAATTTCGAAACCTTTTATTCCATTCCTAATGTGGATGAGAGCAACAACTTATTCCATTTCGCTCGCAATGACAAGAACGAGAGTATCGAGATTCCTCCTGGAACTTACGAATTAGATGATATCGCTCATTTTCTCAAGGGAGCCCTCGACGTCGAAGACGGGTTTATCTTACGTGCTAATAATAATACCATGAAGTCTGAGATACAATGTCCATATACTATCGACTTTACTCAAGACAGATCAATTGGTTCTCTTCTCGGATTCAAAGCGCAGCGTTTGATTCGACCGAACGTGATGACTGAGTCTGATGATTTGGTGAACATCTTCAAAGTTAGCATCATACGCATCGAGTGCAGCCTAGCCAGGGGATCCTTCATTGACGGTAAACACGGTCATTCTCTGTACGAGTTTTTCCCGTCGGTTCCTCCGGGCTACCACATTTCGCAAGAACCATCTAGCCCTATATATCTACCAATCATCGATACGAATCTCATTGATCATCTCGACATTAGAGTGGTAGATCAGAACGGTGACGTGCTCGACTTCAGGAACGAAACCATAACCGTATGATTACACATACGTCGCAATGGGAATAAATTTTAAGCATCGTTCCTATATTAAGTAGCCTCTTTCGAGATTGGGCTATACTCGCTCATTGACAGGGCGTCCGATCACGTCGTCTAATCGAAGGTTCCTCGAGGCTTTGGGATTCAAAGTGCTATAATGGATGTCCTCGATGTAACAGGAGTACCGACCTTTGATGATAAGATTAGTAAAGAGGAGGAGCACGTCTTCCTGCCATACAATACATCGGCTCTTGACGCGAACGATGAAATTAGAATACCGTGTCAAGCGGAAGATTTGTACACTCTTCCTAGGAGAAGTTATCTCTACATAGAGGGCTCTCTCACCAAAACAAGTGGCGGACCCTCCTCCTCAAAGCTGACCAACAATGCCATGGCATTTCTGTTTGACGAAATTCGTCTAGATATGAACGGCATTACTATAGACAGAACCAGGAATCCGGGCATTTCTTCAACGATGCGCAACTATGCATCTCTGAATGCACTGGAATCCGATCGAATGCAGAATGCCAGATGGACCTATCCGGGAGTTGACGTCGACATCGTGAATTCAAAGAATGGTGTCTTCAATGCTGTAGTTCCTCTTTCGATGCTGCTGGGCTTTGCAGACGATCACAAGGAAGTCATTCTCAATAGCAATTTTGAACTGGTTCTCATTAGATCTAAAGATTCTAATAATTGTATATCGGGCAACGAACCAGCTACTATTCAACTAACTAGACTCGAATGGAGGATGCCCGTTCTTCGACTTTCAGATGGAGAGAGAGTCGAAAAGCTTAAACTCGTCAAATCCGATAAGCCACTGCACGTAGCCTTTCGAACCTTGGACCTTCACACTCAACCTGCGGTACCGCAAACTAAGGCCTTCACCTGGAACATTGCAACTACAACGAAACTTGAGAAACCTCGCTTCGTCATAGTCGGTGCACAAACCGACAGACTGAATAAGCTTAGTAAGGATTGCTCACTCTTTGATCACTGCAACATCACCAATCTGAAGCTTTATCTCAACAGCGAGTGTTATCCTTATCACGATATGAACTTGGATTTTGGAAACTCTAAATTTGTATCTCTGTATGATCAGTATTCGAAATTTCAATCATCCTATTATGGAAAAGAAAATTACCCACTTTTGAAGAGAAGTGACTTTCTGAATTATGCACCGCTCTTTGTCATCGACTGCTCGCATCAGCCTGAGGAGACCGTGACCGGGGCCGTGAATGTGAGACTGGAAGTTCAAGCCTCATCTAACTTTCCTGCACAAACATCATTATATTGCCTGATTATTCATAATAAATTGTTCACCTATAAACCACTAACGCATGTTGTTCAATCTATCATATAAGGATGTAATTTTGTGGAAATAGAAAAGAAAACGAAACTCAAATTTATGTTATCTTTTTATTGATTTTAACATACATTTCCTTAACCTTTTCCCTGTCGCTCCTACTTTTAGCATCGTATGAACACATTGATTTATATATGTCATGTAATTGAAATAAGTTTCTTTCAATATATGGGATTAGTCTCTTAAGTCCTCTTATGGCAATACTATTTAGATTTATGCTGTTTAAGTTTAAGCACGTATTCACAAACGTTACTTCATTCACTTTATTCATGCACAGTAATATATTGTACGCATATATTATATTCTCATTGTACGACACTTTTGGATGCTTACCATCTTTCAAGTAAGTTTCCAACACATCCATATTTTGCTTTATTATCAGCCAGTCTTTCTTTGTGATGTATACAAAAGTTTCATCTGCAGCTCTGACATAGAGGGATGGGAGTTCATGGTATAAACCTATGTTCACACGGTGCCCGGAGTTGATGGGGATGTCGTCTACCATGAACACACTATTCGCCATCACTCTTTGTCAGCTCTTCAGGAGCGGGGGCCATGGGTTCGAACATCATTATTATAAAGCCGTCCTTGTCGAAGATCCTCTTCTTCTTGAGCACCCTCGGCTTACAGCTCTTCTTCTCTGCTTTCTTGTCGGACCTGCGAACATGCACGGCTATGAGGATACGAATTATTACACGCTTTTATATTAAGTGTGACGTTTTCTTTTTACTCACTTTTCTTTATCTACTTCTTTGGACGGGCCGGCTTGTTTCTCGTCACGGATTGGAGGTGTTATGTCTTCACCTTCCAAGCTTCTGTAATTACACAATGAGAGAAATCTTTTTTTACCCGTACACAAAACACTATAGCTCACTAATTTCCACTGTTTTTTTTCTACACTTACCTGAGATATACCTTGCACTGCATCCCACACTTGCCGTATGAAGTGACTTTGTCATGATGTGCAGGATTCTTGCAGGCGGTTCGATGAGTCTTTCCATCACACATCTCATCGTGATGATCCATCCAGTGTTGCTGCATGCTCTCGTAATCTTGAAGATGTTCCCAGAAGTTGATATCGCTCTCCACTCTACTTGTTTCGCTGCTCATCTTGCTGAGTGTTAGATGACAACTGACAGATGGAAGTGATCGATCGCGCACCCTCCCTGCAGTACATTGGTGCACTGCTATGGATTCATCTGCTCACGGAATCACTTTGCATTCCTTATTGCATCGTGTAGGAGGGGAGGATCGGCGTTGCCACACATATCCATAGAGTGTTTGATTCCTACGGTTCGCAATAATAAAATCAATACTTACTGATTTAAATAACTACACTCGACGCGTTCCTTTTTGGAAATGTCGACAAAGGTGAAGGCGATTGACAATTCAGTCTTACAGCATTCACATATAAATAACATGCATCACCCCATGCAGGAGTGCCGGGGGGGACGGAGCGGTGTGTGTGTGTGTGTGAGAGAGAGAGAGAGAGAGAGAGAGAGAGAGAGAATACGGAAATCCATTCACATTTTTTTTTCTTCTTCAGTAATTACATTCATCAGTTAATTACATTTCACATACATACAACAAAATGACACGATTGCCGTTGCAGGGTTGGGGAGAGATGCGTCGTCGTCGTCGTCGTCGTCAAGCTCCTGGAGGGGGGAGGGGGGCACACGAACGCTCATGCAATTCAACCAACAATATTTTTTGTTCTTTTTTAAACACAGATTTCTACTCGACTTTCATGGCTCGGATTACATGAACACGTGACACAAGTGTTACTACACAACCAACCCTTCGATATTTTAACATGGGGATTCTAACACAACCAACACCCAACCTCTTCGATATTTGGACAGGCGGATTTCGCGTCGATTTTCAAACATGGGGCTTCTAAAACAGCTAACGCAGGTGTTTTTGAACCCCCAGAAGTCAACTACTGGAGATGGCCAAATGCATTTCGAGTCGAATAGATATTTGGTTTCCTCTATCATTCTCATTATCTTATAGCAGAGATACAGGTTTTGATAACCAAGCCCCCTGTGTAATCTGCGAATATCACAGTTAAGTAAAGAATAAACAAAATTTTAAAACTGCACTAACTGATATTAGTTTTTACATTATGCTCGGATTGTATACAAAAATAACTATAGCCTGGAATTTTAGTAGATTTTTTTATGGATCAGTACAAGCACCGAGCATTTTTCATTCTTCTTAGTTTTTAGGTATTTATTTAGGGACATTTTTTAAAACAAAGTTTATATTATCAAACATATCCATTGCAAACACATGGAGAATTACGTTTTACTGTTTCTTTTGTGTGTTATTGTTTGGAACTGCAGTAGATACATACAAAGCGACTTTCTATTTTTACTAAGGTGCGGAAGTTTAGCCCAAAAAAAAAGCGATACAACACTTTTGTAGTGACGTGGTTATACGCTACCTATGTCTTGTAAACAGAGGATTGAGTGCCATTGTACAGTTGCGCACGTACTCATACAACCGAGGTCACAGGCTACGCAATCTGTCAATCGTAGTCACAAGACGGACCAGTGTCATAGAATATGTTGCACATTTATTCATATATTATGCGAAACAAAGTTATATTTTCCAGATATATGAATATAAGCAAAAGAACCATTAATACTTTTAATTTGTGCATTAAATGAAAAGCTAATTCATAATGGCAACACTACATTATTTCTGTACACATGCCTCTGTGTATTCACTGTACCAGCAATTGTATGCGTTACAGTCCTTCCCATACATTCTGTCGTTTCGTCTATGGAAACCCACACTCTGTTGTCGGACACGAAGTTTCTAATATGTATCCTGAAGTTGTCTTCATAGCACAAATTCAGGTATTCCTTGCCTTCTGTGGATGACAATATCTTTTCCTGTATATTTTTTTTTTCTAAAAACTACTTGAAATAACTATTTTCTGCTTTCCAGAAGGGAATGTTTGCTCCCACCATCATATTGCACAGATCATGACAAAAACTACTTTGTCTGTCTGCATTAACTTCAGACGCTGAAGGCACATTTTCCCCTCTGTTTCCCTGTTTACCAACAGCACGAGTTGAAGACTCAGTTGACGATCTATCCCTCGTGCACAACTAACTTCACGAATTTTTGGCTAAACTTCCGGTCTCTAATTATTACGTAACTCTTTCATGTATGCCCGCACCGTGGCTGAGTGATTAGACCGCTCGACTCTCACCAAGGTGGCCCAGGTTCTCTTCCAGGCGACCGCAAAGTGAGATTAGTGGTGGACAACACGGCGCTGGGGTGGGTTTTCTTTGGGATCTCCTGCTTCCACCACCATCTCATTCACCAGTGGTCCATCTTCATTTAATGTATCATAAGTGTCGCCACCTAATAAAAGTCAATTCCGTCTTTTTGTTTACAATAGGACTGAAATAGCTTCAGAAAGATTATAACATCCCAACTCCCGGTTGGGGATTGTGCAAGCGGCTCCCCTATCGACTTAAACATCTCCTGGACTCGGGCACCTCCCCTCATCCGAAGGACGAGAGAGAGTAAATTCCCTCTTATGCAATGCCCGCACTTAGGACCTTGAAACAGACAACTAGGATGAAAAGTGAACTGAAATGAAAAGGGAAGTGAAATGGCCGTACAATAATTATCCCTCCTAGCGACTGGAATCAAACTCATGACTTCCCACAGATGCTATCCTGTGAGCCATCCTGGTCGGTTAAAATACATTACTGAATGTTGTACTTAATTGCATGCTACAACAGTTTGTGTTTTTAAAAGATCATTTAAATTAAATGTATATGGTACACAGTCTGAGCTAAATGTTGTGATCTATGAAGATATTATGTACAGGATAATAAGTACCTACCAATTGGTAGGCGGCTATAAATGAAATTTTATATTACAATTCCTTGTAGAGAGGGGATGTTAACTTTCACCTTGACTGGCAGTTCTTATTTCAAAATTTCTTATGGAAGGTTAAGAATTTTGATGTAAATAAAAAAGAAACCTATATATATTTTTATTTTTAATATATCAATATTTTACTTCTCTTGTCTTAAACTTCTTTTACACTGAACATATTTGTCACAAATTTACATGTGCATATTGTTTATCGAGCATGTTCACCATGAATGGCAGTAAAACCTTTTGCAACTAAAACATGAAAATAAGTTAATTTATAGCTTATTTGTACGTTACACAAAAATCTGAGCATGGAAACAATTGTCTTATTTAAAACCTCTCTCTTTGATATGTTTTTCAATGCCATGTATCTCCATGGACTCCGGACTCATTTGAACATCATTTCACCCATTTCAATCATCGTCCAATATGACTTAACATTGGAGGACGTAAATTCAAAAAAAAAAATGTGTAAAAGTGTGCTAAAATTTCAGAGAACATTGGCTACCTACTTAACCGTCTAACCCTGTTTTGTTTCACTTAATGGTCCATTCCAAAGCATACACTTACAAACAAGGGAAAGATACATCGGTTTTACCATTCTGAAACCCACCGAAATGGAAAGGTGACTTCAAATTTGGCAGGAAATTACTGGAAAATTCTTTTCGTTTAGAATTTTTACAGTGTTATGTTACTTATTATTTAGTTGATGTTTACCATCCTGGCATTTAAAATTAATCATAAATGCATCAGACTTTATAGAAGGAATTAAGTAGAAGTTTATTAATTTAGTTTGCTTGACAAAGCAATGTAAAATTCATCATCAAAGTTTAAAAATTAATTTGATTTTAAAATCTGATAATTTATATGCTATGCTTATGGTAACATAGCCAAATTTCATGTGTTTATAGCTGCTCATAATTGTACTGGCATGCATAAGATGTACAATTTTATTAACTCTTGTAAATAATTCTGGTGTACAGTTCCAGGTATTATTTGATTTATTTTATTGATATTGCAATATATTTGCAAGTATATATTATCTCTCGAGCCATAAGAAGTTTAGGCATCCTCAAACTAGTGAAATTGTTGGGTCACAGAAGAATTAAGCTATCTTAATATGTGAATAGTTGATGCATTCACATTTTATAGGTACTAGATACTGTTGCCTTTTTTTTTTTTTTTCATTACATCAAATTGTTACCTTACATTTCAATATTTTTGTACACCTAACAAAAATTGGTTACTGACAGTAAAAGCTTCTCACTTCACATTTGGCTGTTGCATGACCTTTGGTGGCACTCTGCTTCCAAGAAATGACTATTTATTTTTGCTTCATAAATGTATAGTTCTGAAATAAAAATGTTCTAGTACAAAACATCTGAAATTAGACTTTACTTCCAGATACTTGTATTGCTGCTGGTATAAATCTTTCTGCAAGGCAATGACACAATTCTTTATATCATGGCTGTTAATGTTGTGCTTTAGACCAAGCTGTTCCCCATCAGTGGACCCAAAAGCAGTATTTTGTGTCTGAAGTTCTTGCAGTTTGTTTATATTAGTTTTATTTTCTATTACTTTGTTCCATGTAAATTTTGTTAATTTTTATCCCATTCCAAATTTATTTGCAAGTATTTCTGTTGACTATGAACAGCATTCCAAGATGTTCAAATGAATAAGAATGTACTTATTAAATGCATTTAACTTTTTTCTTTGCTTTTCCCCATGAGTAACATGTTGATAGATTAGAGCTGCCCTATAGATTCATCTTATTTAAGATGATGCCAGTTGCAGCTTTGCTGCAATAAGGGAGTTTCTATATCTGTGAAAATAATTTGGATCCAGGTTCTTCTACTGCATTAGACTTTACTGATGCATGACTTAAAAATTATTTCAATATTGCCTCTAATTTCATTCTGACAGAATTTTCTGCTTTATTATTTATTCATTTTATTTTTTAGAGTGTTATGTTTCTGTTTTCTATGTGCCCTATGTTGGTAGTGGATGCAGTGGTGGCACTGGCAATAGCGGTGGCAGTGGTGGTTGTGCTTACTAACAGACTAATCAGTACTAATTAGTAAGAAACATACACAGAGGCTTCCTTATTTGTTTTACCTTCTTTTTCATTTTTTCTTTCTTTGACTGAGATTGTAGTAGTGCTCTTGTGGCATAAACAAGCTGCATATCAGATGCTATCTAAGTGATACCATCTGGTTCTATAGGAATATATTTTTTCAGTCTTCTATAATAAACAAAATGAGGGCACCATTAGAGAACCTAATGATAGTACAAGGTGTTTTCAATTTTGCATTTCATTATATATCAGCTACATGATTTGTGGCACAGTGTTGGCTAAGTTCATAGTATTCTGCTTATGAAATCTGTGGATAACGATGGTTTTGTATGGCCTTGCATTACTTCTAATCCATAAAATATGCAGTCAGTCTTTGGACCAAAAGCTATCAATAATATATTTTACAGTTTATAAAAAAGTTGATGAATTGCAAGAGGGATGTGATGTCACATACTTCATTATTAGAAAATATTTCCAAAATGTTGCTTTTGTTGTTAATACTACTGCATGTGAAGCTGTCATCCTCTATAGACTTTTAGGAAATACCTTTAAGGTCTCTACAATTATATTGGAAATGGTCACCTCATTGTCTGTTTCTATTAATTATATCTCAAGACACCTTCAGTCATTTTTTTTGCTCATTTATACATAATCTGTGACTGACCTAACTATCAACATGTGGCAGTGAAAGTTATATCTCAACATATTATATCATATTACTTGGATTTGGCCATATATATATATATATATATATATATATATATATATATATATATATATATATATATATATTGTTTTCTTCTCTTACTGCTCTCAAACTAAGTATTTCATTTGTATTCCATCTTCTTTTCATCAGTATATCCTCCTCAGTTCCTTTATATTTCTGCTACTGCTTATCTATCTTTTCTTGCTATAGTTTTGTTAAAATATCTGAAAATGGTTGTGTACATAATGGTCTTTCTGTCATTCTATCTATATTCCAATTTGACAAATTACACAAAATTGTTGATAATTTTCCAAGCACAACCAGAAACTTAGCCTAAATTATTTAAATACAGTTTCTCATTTTTGATGAACTGGATTCAGACCTTGTTATTGTGACCAATATGCAGCCTAAAGCTCTATATAACTGTTCTCTTTGTACTAATTTGTTATAAATATTACATTTTTAACAGTAACTTACAGCTGTTTCCATTAAACATCTTTGCTCGCCATGGAGCAGTGAAACTTGAACATGTTCTGATGTCTCTCTTTATCTCTTTATACATTATGTTTCATTTTTCAGTATCCTATAATATGTTTTTATTGCTTCTTTTCAATTTTTTGTTTCACCCATTGTAATTCTTCATATAATAATGTTGTATGACTGCTCAGTTCATCTCAACATTTGACACTGCTTTCAAATGAAAAACCATTCAGTGGCTTTAGTTTCGACAGCATTTCAAAATTATACTTTGAATTTCCATAGTAAGAATGTGTATTAATATTTTAAGGATACTAAGCCTTAGCACAAAAGTGAATTCAGATTCACTTTTGTCGTAGTTGTGTTTCACTGTCTCTATGCTTCTTTCAATTTTATACTTTGATATTAAGCCTTGTTCCAAGTGTTGTGTTTGGTTCTAACAACACAAGATTACTTCAGGAAGACATCTGGTGGTGAATGATTCATCACCATATTAGGAAGGTATTCAATTATTTATTTACTTATCATATGGCATTTTGCATAATGGAATGAACATCAGCTTAAAACTGAATCTATAAAAAGTACTGATGAAACATGTTTGTTTTGTTACAGTTTCTTTGTGGGAGTTTGTCATCAGGACTTGATATATTAAAAGATAGGAGAATGGTTGCCAATTATATAACAGTTACTAACAGACTAATCAGTACTAATTAGTAAGAAACATACACAGAGTCTTCCTTATTTGCTTTACTTTCTTCTTCATTTTTTCTTTCTTTGACAGAGATTGTAGCAGTATTCTTGTGGCATAAACAAGCTGCATATCAGATGCTATCTAAGTGATATATCGCATTCTATCATTGCCGGACCTGTATTTTGTTACAGAGGCCTCTGCGGGTATTTCTCACTGGGGCTGGAAGACATCAAAAGATAGGAGAAGAGTCACCAGTTCCTTGCAAGTACTGCCAGTGTATCATTGTCTGCAATCACTGTAGGACCTCCACATGCCTGATAAAAATGTACTTCCCTCAGTGATCTGTTTGCTCATAGTAAGGCACCTGGGGTCACAGATGACTATCTCCCTGGGATGCTGCACCCAACTTGGAGAGTAAAGTAGACAGCCAATGGTACCTGCAGGGTGAGTACTGTCACTAACCCATTCCTGCCCTTTTCCATGGTTAAAATGCAGTACTAACAATATTCTGTATGTGTGCCAGGATGTGCGAGACCTGGAACCAGCTACCTCCACATACTGCTGGATTCCTCCATTGGCTAATCCATGTTAGACCCATGAACAAGAGTACTACATGCATTGAGAGAAATTTGGTGCATACTCATGTTGTTTTCTTCTGGTTCAGTTTTCATTTCTAACAACATGATTTATCTCACATATTGTGTTTGTGACACACTTCTCTCTGCAACTGACAGCCAAAATAAACTTGTATATTTGGCTGTACCTTATAACCTTATGTTCAGAAGTTATAAGTATTAAGCACTTTTGTTTCCAGATGTGCTCTCCACAAAGGCATGCTCTGTTGAGCCCTGATACTGTATTGTTGGTTATGTGGGTATGGTATGTGATTCTGAGGGCAGAGTAAGTTAACTAACCATTAGGTAGGGTTTAGTTAGGCAAAGAAACTCCAAGGCTCACATAGCATCAACATAACTAACAAGACCCTATTGTGTAAACTCAATAATATTTCTAAATCTTCCTGGAAGGGAATTTCACTTGTGTTCAATCAATAACAGCAATAACTATTAACTTTATCTGTACAAATTTTCTACACTTTTGCTTGCTTCATATGCACACACATGAAAATAACATTCATATTACTTAGTTTGAAAAAATTACATTTTCATGGCTTCCATAAAATGAAAACAAATACATATAATCAACTTTGAAATCACTAAGCATTAAATCTGAGACAAAAAGAAATAAACTTGAAGTGCTATTAGAATTTAGGCCGAGACATTATACTATTCCTGACATAGTTTGTTGGCAGTTGTATAACACAAGATAAATTGAAGCCAACTATTTGAGAATTCCTATATCTGCATATAACGCGTATATGGAAAAGACAATTCACGGAATAGGAACTTGAAGAAGCCACTGAGACACATATTAGGAGCAGAGGAAACTTAAGTGGATGGTGTGGATAGCTCTCACTGAGGGCACATGACATCTGTGGCATAAGCAAAAGATAAAAAGAATAAACAGACAATTCAAATTAAAGGTCCTAACAACTGCATTATGTGAGGCAGAGATCCTGGTCTCTTGAAGGATATGTGATGGCTGTTCTTAAGCCGTAGGATATATTTTTAAGTATGGAGGATGTACAAAGGCAGGTGAGTACTGGATATGCAGAGTAAACATGACCAGTTCAACCAATAGGCACCAGCCTCACTATGGAGTGTAGTTTGTGTGGGTGTGCAGGTTTATAAGCTAGAATCTGGCATCATATTTATTGAAAAAACTGACAGTTTTTTCAATTAATTGTGACATCACTTTTACTAAATTCCTCCAATCACACCTAAGTCATTTTTATTATTACTAGTGTTTATAATAATGTGACATTATGGGAGAGTAAAAGAAAGTGCATTAAGTGCACAGAATATAGTTGCAAATTGCCATAATCGTAGTAAATGAGATGGTTGACATAGTTTATGATACGTGTAAAAAAAGCAAAATAGGAGTAGAATGTTTCTCAGTCTTTTTCTGTACAGCAGTTCACCTTTGCTCATGCTCCCACTCTAGCTTATTTTCAAACAATTCAAGAGCTTTGTGTTTTTAATAGCGGTAGATAATTTCTGCGCGAAATGTTTCCACTACTAGCTGAGCACCTAAACAGCTGTCATTTCAATTTACATAAATTCATTGTGGTTCTTGCTTTTCTCAAGCAATCCAAAGTGATGTATTTTGCAAATTTCCTGGATGCCTTTTATTTAAATAGACCTTATTACTAATAGAAATATTTTCCCAGAATATACAACTCCCATCAACCATCTAGGCAATTTATATAGTTAACACAGTTTACTATTTTGTCTCATTATTTTCTACCACTTACAGTGATTTTTGCATTAGGCATTTTATGCTGTTTGTTACATCAATTGTTTCCTAAATTATTTCATTTTCTCCTCTGTCTTTACCCCAGGCTCACGTTATTGCTACCTTTAGAAAGCAACATAACATGACTCCAGGTTTTCTTCTTTAATGGCCCCCTACTTTCTACATTTTTTTGTATTTCCTGCAGTCTTATGTGTAGTACACAGTGCATGTTCTTCCCTACATGCCTTATCCTCAAATTGTACCACTGACTCCCACACTACAAGCACTTTCCTCTTGTATATTTCCTTTCCTATGTTTTACATACTTGCATTTTCTTGTTTTCATCCCCATTATTGTCTTCCACTTCTTTCAGAACTCCAAAACGAGTTTGTATTGGCACATTTTGGATCTCAATGCTTTTTTTTGTCACCAATCATGTTGATTTCACACAGTCACTCTATACCTTATTCCTGATGTTTTCAATTCTTTTCACAGCCTTTACTGGCTTCACTTTTATTGTTTCCATGTTCCTCATAGCCTCATGCGGCACGTGCAAATTTTTCAGATTGGACATTGCTATTTACTTACCTAGGTATATTCCTATTTTTGGTCATATTGCTCTTGATTCTACTTGATTATCTGTGTTTTTAAGCCTTGAGCACATGTTCCATGCAGTTGCACTGTTAACTGAATGAAAAAACTTCTTAACTGAAAGCATTCTCCCTCCTACCGCCAGAATTTTAAAATTTGTTTTGACATTGAGTAATATGCTTCAATACTGGGATGACTTTAGTACTGAAGTCAACATTATTTCTTATGGACCAGTTGTAGACATTATTGTGTAGGAACACAAAAAGTTGCATAAAATTATTACATCTCAAGTCAACTATAAAATTCTGCTCAGATATATATGCAATGAAGCATTGTTAACCCAAACGTCTGGATAACCCGGAAAAATTTAAAAAGAAAATTAATATGCTTGGCATAGTAAATGAAAACTTGTTATACAGGCAACAAATTGCTATTCTCAATAGGTACCTCACTCGAATTCTCTTGCCAGGGGTGAATTCATCACACTCAACCCATCTGCTTGGGACCAGGTTGGAAGAGAAAATTGGATAAAGTCATGGAAAAAGTAGTGTGATTTGCCAGAAAACAAGGCTGAAGAATAAAAAATAAATGTAGAAGAAAATTTTATAGACATTTTTAAAAATATTGATGACTGTTCCGAGTTGATGAAAAAGACATCACAATTTGCTGCAAATCGACAATTTAACTAGTTTGTTTCATCTTCCCTTTGATTGTGATTGTTGTTCATTTATTGAAACTAAAGAGAGGTAGTGTATGCTTCTAGGTACTGGGAGAATAGACAGATTTTTTTATTTATTTTTTATTTTCCTGTACACTGAAGTATAAGTGACTAAAGCGTGGGAAAGAAAGAACACCATACCATAATGATTGACACCTACATCAATACATACAATGAAAACACAAAGCACACCTATCATCATTAGTAAAGTGTGAGACCCAGGTTCGATTCTTCCTAGCGGCAAAGAGATTTTCTCCTACTAGGAGACTTGGTTCTGGGTTCACTCAGCCTCATTAGGTCCCTGAAAGGCCAGTTGAAGAGTTATTGATTCAGAAGTAGCTACCCTTGGTTGTGAAGACCACATATATTGACCAGGTCCCACCCTGCAGTACTGCATCGCACCTCTGATAACTTATAGTCGGCAGAACAGGGAGATGCAGCTGTCAGGTTATAGATGTTGGCTCATTACACCACAGGTTATTTATGGTCATTAGCAAAGAGTTTCTCCTCTAAGAAAAACGGAAAGTGTTGTTAACAACCCAGTTGTGTATTATGAAATCAAATTCTAAGCTACCATCGTTTATAATTATATATGAATAATTAAGCATTTGCCTAATATTACACTGACATATTCCTCAGCCGTAGCCAGCAGCCCTATTGAAACAACCACCATGATATTTTCCATGAAGTCAACCTCTTAAGGACAGCAAGAAACCAAAATTAACTGTGAACATTTTCATTCTCTCAAAAATGACTAACAATTTTGATTATAATATGCAATAATGAATATATTTTCATGCTAAATAACATGTATGTCTTCAATTTTCTAAAATAGCCTAAAAAATTATTTTCTTTGAAGGAATTTTGTATAACCAGGAAACATTAAGAGATAAAGATATACATCACAAACATGTAGATAAAACACACCATATATATTGTGCAGCAACAGTCACTTCTGATACATCTTTCTGTTATTGTTGGTTAGAAATTGCAAGAACATAAAATATATTCACTATGGCTAAGACAAGGTCCATGGGGGCATGTTGAATCCACAAAATCTTTTTTTGTCTGAATCCATGACAGGGTCCCATTCCTAAGGAAGGGGTGAGTTGAGAGAATACTAAGTGCGGACAGACCGAGGAGAGATCACAGGGACTCTAACAGCTACATATTGGAACTACCTGATGGTGGTTTGTACAAACCAGCTGCCCTCCCCTATGTGGGCTTACACTCTCCCTGGAGAGCCGGGGATTCAGAGACCTGCCTCCCTCCAGAGAATGAGGATTAAAGAGGGAAAATTCCCTCTCATGGAACACATACATAGATAGAGAAGGTATTGCATTTCTCCCAAAAATTTAATGTCAAATCTTATTGGAAATGTTTTGAGGTAATGAATGAAACAAAAGAAGCATTTTTAGAAAAAGGTCTATATGTGTATGTAACTGTATACAGTATAACTCAAAATTGAAAAGTCTGAAAAATACAAAACTTGGTAATTAGTATATACAAATATAATAATTTGTAACTTAAAACTTCACTTATCTTATCTGGCCCAAATGACCTTGTTGTCGACGGGCCCTAAAACACCAGACACTCACACACACTCTTATAAGAAATCGTGAAACTTTCCTTATAAATTGATCAGGATCGGGATTTCATGAAAACTTTTTTCACATCCTCAGCCAGAGTCATAAACAACCTTGTCGTCAATGTTGCAATCAGTATCAATCAATCAGGTTCAGTATCTATCAAAAAAGTAAAAGGGACATTTTCGTGTTCAAGGAACTTGCTGAACAAAACTTTCTGGGGGATGTCAAACCGCCACCAGAGGAGACCTATGACAAAATATCATCAACTACACCAATGAGAACCAGTCGATGGCCGGCTGAGGATAGAGGCAAAGTCTCTGAAGCATGTTCCGGAAAAATTTAAAAGTAAGTATGTTTAGTGTCATTAATCGACTCCCTTTAAATTTAATTTAACATAACAACACTGTTTTCTACACTTCCAAGGAAGAAATTAAAAGGAAAATATTTATCATCAGGAGCTATTTGGTTAAACTATTCTTTTTAAGAATTCTGACTGCACAATTTCATTATTAAATTTATTTTCAAAAATTAATAAAATCAAATTAATATTTTTTAAACAAAGTGCTTCTAGAAGCTGTAAAATTTTAGATAGATTAGGTGATCAAAATGGTTAGAAATTGTTCCAACACATTGGTAAGCACGATGGAAAGGTGGAATTCAGTAATAATCATTATAAGCATTACATAGCAAAAGCAACACGCATGTGGAAATACTGAATCAGCTCTAAATATTTTTGTTGAAGTACATTGTAATCATAGTTTCTTGAGAACAAAACTCCAAACATTGTCTGGGTTCTTGTTTTCCAAATGCATATTCCTCAAAAGTGAGGCTTATCTGGTTCATATCAAGAGATTTGCACATACCTTGACTGAGAAATACAGTGATATTTTCTTTAGTGCATTATTGTTTTGTAAATGAATGGTTCACCAACCAATAACTGGCTGCAGAGTTACCCCCTGCTCCTCACTTAAAACCTTTAAGACACACCATGTCAATATTCTTCAGAGAATACTGGAAGTTCCTCTTTTGTATGTTGTGATGCCGAAGTACTCAGAGCCTTGTTTGATCACAAAAGTAAGAAAATATTACATAGTGTTTAGACCTTCTAAACTGCTTATTTTTTAATAGATACCCCAAATGTTATATGACCAGAATACATTTAATTTACAGCTTGTTAAATATAGATTAAATTTTTAGATTAATGGTACACAGTATTCATCTGTTATTAATCCTTGCAGAGTATAATGTCAGTCTGGGTGGCTAAGTTGCTTAGGCACTGGTCTACGGATCCAAGATCACAGGTTCAAACACAACCCAGACCGATGGATTTTGAGTGTACTTAAAAGTGACAGCAACAGTTCTAGTGTACTTATATCTGAAAAGTCACACTAGCAATTAACAGAGTCTCTCAATAAAGAATTTGAAAACTCAAAATTTGGTTTGAAGCAAACAAGATATATTTAACAATGATAAAACAAACTTTATTCACTTTAAAATAAAACATAGACAGTTAATATAAAGCAGTCAGATGTAATATTCACACTGTAAGTAAAGTGTCTGATACAACATTTCTTGGACTCCTTATCCCTATATCTGAGGATAATGCAAGAAATAGAGAACTTCTGATTAATATTTATAAATAAAATGTAAGACAAAACACAAAGTCATCTCTGTAACTTTTATGTGCATTTGAGACAGGACTGATCTTGTACATTAGCAGATAATCTTACTTGACACAGCTCAGTATTTCAGGCCTTCAAGTAAGAGGATCATTTTTATCACTCATTAGCATCAAGGGAGCAATATCACATGCATTTCCAGTTGCAAAGCAATTCTTCGCCTCTGAAAATTGGTGCTTTTTTCTGATAGACAGTGCCAAACCAAGGAATATTACAATTGAATGGATCGCTGTTTCAAACAAATAAATTTCAGATAGATTCAGTGTCACATAAAAGCTTGTCAACCACAGGAAGTCTTCAGCATTTTGTTTTGATGCTCTGTAAATGCATCGTACCCAAATTTACACATACCTAATGTTCTTCTATCTACAGTCTTTGAAAATTTACCATGTATTTTCTGCTACAGTGTCTGCAAATCAATCATAGATTTGTTGGTTGACAATCTGTAGTATATTTGCTTCTAATATGCTGAACAATTTATTGCAATTTAAATACTGCTTGTCTAAATTTCATTTCCTATAAACCTGGGCCTCCACTTATTTTGTGAATATTGTGGGTTTCAATTTCAATTCAGACATATCTAGTGAGTCAATCACTATCAATCAATTGTAAATACCGCATGTCCAATATCATTTCATATATGCTTTATGTTTCCATTACATTCATGTATACCAGATGTTTCAGTTCACTGGTTCTCTCGATTTTGTATATAACCAGGCATCTCACATTTTTGAAACTGGTGATTCAATCACATTTTAAATATGTACATAGGTTAGGAATTTGTTACATACAGAATTTCATATGTTGAACATTTATCAAAAAAATAAAAATTGTAACCTGTAATGCGCTTCCACTGATATTATTTGTGATTTATATGTATCTAATATAAAAGAGAATCGAGAAGATATTGACACATTGCTTCACTTACACTGTTTTTCTCAGGACATGTTTCAAAAGCTGTTGCTCCCATCTTCAGCTGAGTCTTGATAAAACTCGAGTCAAGACTCAGCTGAAGATGGGAGCAACAGCTCTTGAAACATGTCCTGTGAAAAACAGAGTAAGTGAAGCAATGTGTCAGTCAATATCTTCTTGATTCACTTTTATATTAACTTGTGCTTCACTGTCTCTACGCTTCTTTTAATTTGTATACTTTGCAAAGAGGTAGCTGCCTACTATTTACAAATATATGATGCTCTTACTTGATGGACCACTATGTGATGCCATCTATAACACTTCCTTTGTATCATGTAATAATAATAATGGTTTATTCACTTATAGACATAAAATACATGAATATTAAAAGCAGAAGCATTATTAACAGTGAAGTATTCTTCTTATTTTAAGTTTTATTTATGAGTCACTATGTTTACACTCAAACTTCACTTAGTTGTTGTTGTATAATTGAAACGTTTTCAATTATACAACAACAAGTAAGTGAAGTTTGAGTGTAAACATAGTGACTCATAAATCAAACTTAAAATATCAAATACATGGTTCAAGTTTCATCCGAAAGTTTGTATATTACAAGATTGCAAATGATTACTTAGTTATATGCATCAAGATTTACAAATTTTACAAAGCATATAAAGAGACTAACAGTTAATGTATAGGTAACTGTCTTCATGGTAAAAAAAAACAATCTTCGGGTCTGCTTTATAACAAGCCTTCCATAGTATGACAGACTACGATTTCCCTTTAACATATGCCGTCATCTGCTCCTTTGCTCTAAATTAGATTGCAATCTTTAACTTTTAGCATTGTATCATATACTGCCACCTATATAGATTCTTGGTATTTTATCATATGCTGCCATCTGGTGTTTTGTTTTCTATCAATGATGTACTTAACAAAGTCTACCAACTCTAGTACTTAGCTATTACTGTGCTGCCCCATTTTGTAGTCTTGCCTTCAATTTGTTAGCATGTATTTCTGAAAGAAAGTCATTCAAATACAATCAATGGATTCAGACGCTTCTTGAATGCAAATCTGGAAGATTTTAAGATCTGGGATGTGCTCATAAGATAGGACGATATTAAGTTTATTATGTAAGAAATGTTCCTGTCTAAAAAAAAAGGAGAGACCTATAAACCATCTTTTATTTCATTATTAAATTAAAAACAACAAATTGTTCAGATGCTTCCAAACAAGTCAGATAAATTTTCATAAACATTCAATCTGTATTTCTAATTTCTGTCAAATATAAATTTATGTTGAAAGAATAGTAATTGATTATTTGAGCTGGAAAAAGGCAATAAGATTTGTGCTAATACCACAGAGATTTCATTCAAGCAACATACATGAAGTCTTTCGGAACTTGCAGATATGTAACATGCCACTGACAGTTTACTTAGGCACAGTGAGCGAATAGGTGAGGTATTTTATAAGGTAGAGGAGGATTGCAAACAGATACTTAATATAATTATGACAATACTCAGATAAATATATAAACACATCTTTAGTTTACCTAGAGACAAGGATAGGATTGGGTAGGGACTTTAATTTAATAAGGAAGAGGAGTGCTTTAAACAGATACATAATTATGACAACACATGGTTAAATACACATCTACAGTTTACCTACACACAGGGAGAGGATAGGAAAGGGATTTTTAATTTATAAGGAGGAGGAGGGTTGTAAATAGATGCATAATACAATTATCACAATACATGAATAAATATACACCACATCTACAGTTTACCGGGACAGACAGCAAGCTTAGGGAAGCAATTTTTATTTTGCAAGGTAGATAAATATATAAAATACACCTACAGTTTATATAGGCAGAGGGAGACATTGTTTTACTGTATCAGGTAGAGGAAAGTTGTAAATACTAGACATTGTACAATCCTTCATGTAATTGATTTCATGGTGTAGAGTCGTTGGCGATGCTGGCTGCTGTGTCCATGGTACTCTATCAGGAAATTTGCAGTAAATGTAATATGGTTTGCCACATAAGTCTAAATATACATAACAAACACTTACTTGCATATATTAAGCAAGATGTTCAAAATGCTTTCACAACATTTACATAACTGTTACTAGAGTTCTGAGGAACCTAATGTAATGCATGATGAACTCTTTATGACCAAAAAATAGAAGTGTGATGTGATTTTTCTTATTTTTAATTCATGTCCTCCAAGTTAAGGCATATAGTACAATGAATAAAATGGGTGAAATGATGCTCAAATGTGTCCTGAGTTCATTGGGCTTACAGCTACTTGACATTCATCTTTCAGAATAAGGGAAAACCTTGGATAAAACCTTACTCAGATAACTCATCCTGACTGGGATTCAAACCTAAAGAACAACAAAGTGAATTTTTTTTCCCTGGAAATGATTGATTGTAACAGATAGGCACAAAACATTTTGTGACGTTTTTATGACAGTTAAAGAGAACATGCTTTTCATATACTTCAGCAGGACTATGTGAGGGAACACACAGCCAACTTCTCATTATAGAAAAATTTATGGCATGTTTCAAGATAGGTTTATCACTAACATATATGTTTCCCCTTTTAACGCTTTGTGATTTTTATGTCTGGGCATTAAAACAGAAAGTGTACAAAATAATTCTGCACACTTTGAATGATAACTTTTATCAAGAAATTGCTGCCATTTCTCGGAAGCAACTGAGAAGGGTAATGAATATGTTCCTAAGCAGGTATTAGAATTACTGAACAATGAAGTTCCAACATCTCCCCGCCCAATACATATGAGTAATTTAGTTTTCTTTCCAAATGCCCATCCCATATATGCTATAAAAAACTTATGTGACAAACCACATTATTTCATTACATGCCTTCTACCAACTCAGCATCCAGCCTCCCCAGAAAACTACACACTGCAAAATTGACTGTAAGAATGATCATTCACTCCATACATACATAATACAATTCTGACAATATATGGATAAGCATATAGCACATCTACAATTTGCATAAGCACAGGGAAAGGATTTTTATTCATAAGGTAAACAAGATTGCAAACACACAATACAATTGAAAAAAACTAGTCAATTAATTTTGACTTCACTATTACTAAATTTCTCCAATCATGCATAAGACAATACAATGCTAGATTTATAACTGCGATAAGTCATTACACAATTAATCGTGTACTCATTTTTATGTGCAATAATCATATGACTTCAGCTACACAGTACATTTTCATATTCACTTTGTACTGATCATGCAACTGATATAGTCAATTGCTAAATTAATTCAGTTGCAAGCTCATAAGAAAGAAGTAGAAATCATAACAGGAAATGCTGATGCTAAAAATGTTTCCAAGTAGCATAAAACTAAACAACTATATTTTATTTAACATTACAAGAATTCAAACCTGATGACAATATCACATTTCTTAAAAACATTTTGAAAATATACAAATATGATAAATTTGTTGCAATACAAGCAGCTGTTTCAATTGGAGCAGATTGCCTGAAAATATCTATTTTATTTATCTATGTTTTAATGACAACTTTTGTAATGTAGAGAGAGAGAGACCTAATTTGGAGGAAATATAGCATTTATGTTCTTTAATGTTCTTTAATCTGGTAGGTCACATCTGACAATGAATGAATGAGCCCGAGGTTCTTAAAGTTACCTATCATCAGCACAACCCATGGCTAACTTAACCTAACCAAGGCTCAGACTCATGAAACACATGCAACCACCCGCCTCAGTAGCGCAGATGGTAGCGTGTCTGATTCACGTTCAAGAGGTCCCGAGTTCGAATCTCTGTCAGGGTGAGTTACCTGAGTAAGGTTTTTTCCGGATTTTTTCCCTTATCCTTCAAGACGAATGTCAGGTAACTCTAAACACCATGGACCCAGGACTCATTTGAGCATCATTTCACCCAATTCATTCAGTGTCCGACATAGCTTAACGTTGGAAGACATAAATTACTAAAAAGAAAAGAAAGAACGCACGCACGCCAAAAAGCTGATACCAGAAATATTTATAAATGAATCCAATGAAAAAGCAAAAGACAGCAGATAAGATAAATTTGAATCTGCAATATATATGTGGCACCTATATCAAACAGTTAATAACTCAAAGTATAAAAATTGAAAAAAGCATAGAGACATTGAAGCACATGTTAAAATAAAGGTGAATCGAGAAGAAATTGACACATTGCTTCACTAACACTGTTTCTCACAGGACATGTTTCAAAAGCTGTTGCTCCCATCTTCAACTGATCTCAACTAGTGCAGGTTGTAGTGCTTTCCTCTTTCTCTGTATCTCGATAGATGGCATGATGTATTTGTCAAAGATGTCCAGTGGTGAAGTTTCGAAGTTCATAATTCTGTGACAATTTTTACCGATGAAGTTTTTTTCCCATACAGATCTATGGGAAGATTAACATGTTATATTAAAGTTGGATCCAAGTTAATATCATGTATGGTATCCAGAAAAAATGAAAAGCTACTGCTGATTTTTCTATTTCATCGTTTTTAATGTTTCTTATATGTTCTTTAGTTCTAATGTCTATATTTCTTTTTGTTTTTCCTATAAAAATTTTAGGGAAAGTTTCACATTTGATCTCATAGATTCCTGGGTTTTCTTTTGAATTAATTATTTTTTTTTTGGGGGGGGGGGCACCTTTTAACAAATTCTTGATATTGAATCTATTTTGAGGTGCAAGAGCTATGTTGTGTGTTGAGAAGATTTTTTGGAATTTATTATGGACTGATGGGTGGAAGGTAAATTTCTAAAAATTTTATTCTCTTTAGTTCCTGTAGGTTCTAGGGTGGTGGTTTGTTTATTTTATTTTCTTGGCCTTGTTGAATTTATTAATTTTTTTGTCCACTAAATTTGGGTTGAAACCGATGGACATAGCTACCTTTTTTATGTGTAGATATTCTTCTTCATAATGTTCTCTGTTTAGTGGAAAGTTGATCATCCGAAAGTTTAAACTGTTGAAAATGGCATGTTGGTGTTGTTTTGGGTTGAAACTGTTGTTCTTAATATAATTATCCATGTATGTCGGTTTTCTGTAAATACCAAAAGTGAGTTTGTTGTCCATTTTTTTAATCATGATGTCCAAAAAGGGAAGCATCTCAACCTTTTCTGTTTCCAAAGTAAATTTTATAGCTGGATTTTGAATATTCAGAAGTCCAAGAGCATCTTGTATGAGTTTCTTAGGTACTATTACAAAAATGTCTTCAACATAACGATACCAAACTTTGAAATAACTTGGAAAAGTTTTTGTGACATAAGTTTCAAAAGTACTCAAAAATAAATCTGCTAAGAAGGGAGACAATGGGTCGCCCATAGCAAGGCCCATTTTCTGTTTGTAGATCTATCCATTAAAACTGAAAAAAATCTGATTGATACAAATTTCTGTAAGTAGGGAAAGTTCTTCTATTTCTTCAGAGGTTACTTGTATTGATTCCAGCCACATTTTGAGAAGTGGGATAAGCTCAGTGGTAGGTATACTTGGGTATAAAGAAGTAACATCAAGAGAAACTAAAGCATCTGCAGAGTTGGCAGTTGTATTCTTCAAGAGATTTAACAATTCCAATGAGTTTTTGATACTTAAATTTTTTAATTTTGTGAAAGATCTGAAGATTTGAACCAGCCATTTTGATAATTGGTAAGTGGGTGTACCAAAGTTATTAATTATTGGTCTGAGGGTGATTTCAGGTTTATGTATTTTAGGTAAACCATATGTATGGTATTTTTGGACTGCCTAACAACACTTACTTTTAAATTTTTCCAGAACATGTTCCAGAGACTTTGCCTCCATGCTCAAATGGCCATCGACTGGTTCTCATTGGTGTAGTTGACGATATTTTGTCATAGGTCTCCTCTGGTGGCGGTTCAAGGAACTTGCTGAACAAATCTTTCTGGGGGATGTCGAAATTGAATACTTTGTTCCTATTTTTTTGAAATAAAGATTTGTTCCCATGTGGATAGTTCTTGCTTTCCTAATGTATGTTTTAGTAGTTTTGGTTCTGGATTTATGCTGTGGTTTTTTTTTTTTTCCAAAAATGCGTGGAAACTGCTGATTTTTCTAATTGTTTATATTTTGTTTCTAAAGTGTTCCTTTGCTCTTCTTTCTAAATTTGTTTTGGTTTTCCCAATATAAATTTGACTACAGTCACTGTATTCAATTTTATATATACCAGATTTTTTGTTAGATGGAATGGCATCTTTGATGTTTGAGCAAATTAGGTATTTTAAGGAGAAATGGTTGACTGGTGCTAGTTTAATGTTTTGTTTTTTGAATACTTTTTTGAATTTATCAAAGGCCCATGGATGGTAAGTGAATTTTTTTTAAATAATATTAGTTTCTGTAGCTGAGAGGGTTGTGGTTTCCTTTATTAGCTTCTTCCTTTTTGCTAAGTTCACTTTTTTGTCTACTAATGATTTGGGAAAGTCATTTTTGGTGCTATTTCAATAATTTTGTTGTATACAGTTTTGTATTCTTCTGCTGTGAGAGAGATGTTGACCAGTCTGTGTGCTAAACTATTGAAGATTGCCTGTTTGTGGGATCTTGGGTTGTAGCCATTAGCTTTTATGTAGTTGTCTGTCTGTGTTGGTTTACTCCTTAAAAAACCTAATTTGCTCAAACATCAAAGATGCCATTCCATGGCTAACAAAAAATCTGGTATATATCAAATTGAATTGTAGTCAAATTTATATTGGAAAAACCAAAATAAATTTAGAAACAAGAGCAAAGGAACACTTTAGAAACATAAAATATAAACAATTAGAAAAATCAGCACTTGCCACGCATTTTTGGGAAAAAAACCACAACTTAAATCCAAAACCAAAACTACTAAAACATACATCAGGAAAACAAGAACTATCCACATGGGAACAAATCTCCATTTCAAAAAATAGGAACAAAGTATTCAATTTCGACATCCCCCAGAAAGATTTATTCAGCAAGTTCCTTGAACCGCCACCAGAGGAGACCTATGACAAAATATCGTCAACTACACCAATGAGAACCAGTCGATGGCCATTTGAGCATGGAGGCAAAGTCTCTGAAACATGTTCCGGAAAAATTTAAAAGTAAGTGTTGTTTAGTGTCATTAATCAACTCCCTTTAAATTTAATTTATTATAACAACACTGTTTTCAACACTTCCAAGAAATGAATTGTCCATAATAACTGTTAGGTTTGTTTGATTTCCTCTGTATACTGTAACCAAATTAATTACCAGCCCGTGTTATATTGTGTCCAGTGCAACCTGAATTTGCTAAGGTCTGAAACCTAACAATCAGAATCTCCTCTCACCATAACACCTGTACTGAACTGTGTAACACTGATATGAACAGTCTCTATACAGAGTAGATATCTTCTAACAAGCACTGTTAAAATAAAAACAACAGATGTGAAATATCTTTATGAGGACCTGGATAGCAGGTGCAGATCTATACTAATACTGTAGAGGAAATTTTGATCAGTGAAAGAGCACAAATTATTTTAGCATTCCGTAACTTTTGCACATAAGTATCAAAATAACTTTAATTCAACTTGTAACATTAACTTCAACTTAATGCAATCAACTCTCAGAACCTTTGCAACAATAAATGCAGCACCAGATATAAATGGAGTATATATGCTACGAAACTTGCTGACAGGCAAATGGCCTTTCCCTCTGTCACACATGCATGTCAAATCAATCTTCAAATCACATTACTAATTATCAGAATAAAGACAAAACAAACCTTAGCACAGGAGATGTTAGAAATGCCATCCATCCATGCCATCCATCGGCATCATTTGAGAAAGTTTCCATTTACATGCATTAGTTCAGCTTTCCAAATACCATTAATTTTTGTCCTGATATTTTGTTTCAGTTCTTCTAATGTGTGGGGATTAGTTTTGTATACTCTATTTTTCAAATTTCCCTATAAATAAAAATCACATACTCTAAGATTAGGGACAGAGTGAGACATAAACCCTTGCTAATGATTATATTCCCAAAAAATGTCTGCACTAAACTGTAAAGACTCATTAGCTGCATGTACAGTGACAGAGTCTTGTTGGAAATAGCTAGATCAACATCTAATGTCCATCAGCTGTTTGAAACATGGTGCTAGGATATTATTTCTGTATCTTTCTACATTAATGCTACATTTATAGAAAATATGCTGTATTATTTTCTATCTATTTATTGCCCATTGCACCTGATTTAAGATCATGCAAGGGAGTTTCATGATTGAAATTGAATTTGTCTGTAGCATAATATTGGTTATGATGTGATGACACTGACCATGAAAATGAAACCATACTTTGTCACCAAACAGTAATAATCATGGATTGACTGTTTCATCATTAACATTGCTCAAAATCCAGTTAAATACTAAAATTAGGCAAATGAGTCAATCTTGTATATACTTTTCTCAACTTACAAATTTTTTAATGAAGATTAGTTTCTGGAAACTTCTTCCCTATCCTCAGTTCTGTGGTTGAGTCAACAGGAACTCTTGACTCGTTGACGACCAACTTTTGTTTAACTTTAGATCTGATGTACATACTTTTGTTTCTTTTTTGGCACAAAAATGTTGAGCAGCTCTGCTCTCGATGGGTTCCTCTGCTGATTTCTAGGTACAATGATTTCTGAGCTGTAGTCTATGGAATCTTGAAAGGGGAAACTTGCCCTATTGCAGGTGCCTCTGTTGAAGCAAGTGCTGGCCAAAGAAACAAAAAGTAAAATATTTCCCAAAACAAATAATCTGCCTCTGAAGTTGGAATACACACTTTCTACTTCTTCTTCTCCTGTTCTTGCTCATCTAAGACATACTGTTGATGTGGCATTACTGAACAAAAGCTGCCTATTTGCAAACAGTACCTTAGACCTACCTCATCCTGTCTTCCTTCTTTGGAAATCATGAATGATTCTTCAAACATCTGTTGCAGAAGATGGCATTCTTTTATTTTAAGAGAAGAATGACTTGAAAGAAACTCTTCATTGGGATCTGAAGCTTTGCATATTCCAGATGCAATATATGTTTAAGTGCATTAGAGTTTTCCAACTCTTTCTTATTTTCATACAGGTCATACACAGCATACAGAACATTTGCATTAGCCACACATTTGAAATACTCATAGCACTCTTTGTCAAAAAGGTCAGTCTTCAGAAATTTTGGAATGGCATTTTTGTATCTTTAAACAACATTTTCTTTAATTCCTTTAAACCATGAATATTCAACTGTCTATGTTCTTTCAAAACTAGGCAAACTAGCTGAAATTTGTTCCCTACCTTATGCTCTTCACAAACTGTGTTTTGTTTATCATCAGTTTCTTATAAAAGGTCAGTAATCTGCAACTCCCTTTCTCTGAGTCTGGCATACTGTTCCCTCAGCAATATTGGTGTCTGGTCATTAATTTATAGGCATACAACCACCCAATTTCTCCAAACTTTACAACTAATGACAGTAACCGTGCATTCTCATTAACATCCCAAGTGCTTCAGTACAACTTTGTAAGCACTTTCTATCTTCCACTAAGTTGTTCACATGAGCAATAGGGAAACAATTGGCAGTAATCAATTTATAATAATTATTTCCCAAACTGTGTTTTGCTGCTACTAGAAGCACACCCTCACTTTTTATGTAAGGCCGCTTACATATATTTGTATTAATATGGTATGTCCAATGTTTGAATATTTGTTGCTTGGTATATCCCTTCAAATACTGTGCTATTGATTACAAGAGATGCGAGAACTAATTCTGCAAGTAGCTACGAGTTGTGTCAGTAGCTCATCCTCCTTTTCTGTCCATGTCTGCTTTATGAAGTCCTTATTAAGCTCTTGTCAGTAAGCAACACGAATATAGGAGTACAGCTTCTTCCCAGGTTTTCTGCTATTGCTTCCCATTTTGGAAGCTCCATTCTTTAATGAGCTACTTCAATATTTTATTTTCATCATCCATCCAATCACTTCTGTTTGTTTGTCAATGGCATTTTACACATCAACCACCTCTACAATCCTCAGCAAGTTTGAAACCCTGAAGTCTTGAGTTGCTATTTTTATCCAATTATATTTCCACTCAATATCTTCACACAGTTCTTCTAGAGACATGCTCTCAATCTGTTTCAAAGACCACAATGTACTTATTTTCTGCTTAAGTTCAGTTTTTCCCTGCTCAATTTTGGCTGCATCTAGACTGACTAAATGTGTAGTGTTTAACATTTGCTTTTACTACATACCTCACTGTAGGTGGTGGCCTGCTGCATCAATTGTGCTGATTTGCACAATTTTAATATATGAGGTTTAAGTTTCTCTGAAAGTGTTATAATTTCCACATTTTTGATTGGCAATTTGAAATGATCAGTAGGATTCCAGTCATAGAATTTTTGTAGTTCACTGATCGAAAGCTCATTGTTCTGTTTCTTATACTTCAATTGATGGACCCCAGTTCACATCCATAAAGTATGGCATTCCATATATGTTCAACCAACACATTCTTTGAGTGCCAGCAAGGCTTCCTGAAGGCTTTAATTCCAGTGTTTTGTTTTGAATCACATAAATATGTCACATAAATTTTTGATGTATAGTCTCATGATCCTGCTCTAACTTGAGCAACAATTTAATGCTTAAAATTGTTAGAAGCTTGCATATTCTTGTCTGTTCTCATCTACTTCTAAATACTTATCATAATCAAGGGCACAGTATTCTCCCTTTATATCATTCCAATTAAAATTTAAAATAAATGAGCATCTATAGACTGGTAGGTTTCCATCTTTTGTGCTATCTTTTAACTTCTCAGAGACAGTTTGCACTATTTGTAGTGATTCTGGCAGTTAAATATTGGTTAGAAAATCTAGCAGAACTAGATCCTCTGTTATCACTTCTGCCACTAGTATCTGCTGGTCTGGTGCATGGCTCCGGCTCAAATAGGTCATCAGTATAATATCAGTCATCATCCATCATAATTTCAGCTTTGCCACATATAGCATAATAGAACCTTCATCAAAATCAGCAGTGTTTGGATCAAATGGGTACTTACTTCTCAATCAGAAATAACAATAAGTATCCTCTCAAACTATACACTTCAAATCTGTGTTAATATAGTAAAACCTTATTGGAAATTTAATCATTCTTCCACAATAGCAGTGTGTAGGCAAAGATTTGAATAGATATATTCAGACTGAAAAATTCAGTGACATGGCCGAGATTTGAACCACAGATCTCCCAATCTCTGTCCGGTCGCTCTTAACCTTTGAGCTACCATGGCCAACATGCCACCATGACATTAAATTCTTCAACTGACTCGTATGTTTTCATACTCGTACGTATTAGACACCCATCATCGAGGCAGATAAAATTGCTTCAGGGCCTAACACACCGACTACTAGCTCTGCAGGTTAGCACCCAGGAACATTGAGGCGTCCCTCAACCCCGTCTGATCACTAAGCCATCTAGTTTATTATCTGAAAGCACACAAGAAAAAGCTTAAGAATTAAAAAATTTAAAATGTTTCCTGTAATGAAGTAGCATATTAGCAGCCCTACTAGAAACAGAATGTACATTTTATGTGGGTACTTCGCTTTGAGTTTGATCTTAGAGTAATTGTACTTCCATAAAGTTCCTGGCAATGACGGCGATTGCAGAATATGAGCCGTCCAGCCATCACGTGCGCAAACCTGTATGCGCGAAAGTAAGTGTGTTGTTGGTTATAGACTAGTAAAGTACTAAACTCTGTGTGGTTGCTAGATGCGGCGAAGTAAGGATAGGGGTAAAGGGGGATAAGCCGGTGACGTGAGCCAATGCTTGCATAAACAGAAATTATCATGTGAGATTGTTACTGTTTCTTACACGAGCGCAGCATATGATGATTTGGATGACATCACAGAGCTTCCGCAAACTCCTTGGAGTAGCGTCACACTTCATATTACTCTCAATGAGCTGGATGGGATTCGTTTCTAAGCTAGCTCTTTTAAATGCAGGTACCTTATGGAAGTACGGCTACTCTACCTGTCTCATGCTATTTTATCTCCAACTTGTGCTCTTGCCAAACTTCTCCACCTTTCAAGACGTCTCTCTTTCTATATTTCTATCTCTATCTTCCTCCCTTCCATCCTCCCACCCTCCTTTTTTTTCTTTCTTCAAACCCATAAAATACAGAAACATTTTATTAAAGCCTTACATTGCGCCTAACGTTATACATCTCTAGCTAAAAATAATACATCTAGTAGGTTCCCACTCACTGGGTCCACATGCATATTGGTATTCAGTACCCACGAGTATCTACTCAAAAATATTCAGTTCAAACTCAAACTTTCACTTTCCTTAAAAAAAATAGCATTAAACATTAAAGCAACAATAAATACAAATTGATTGCGGTCTTTTACAACAATGACAAAGTATACATATTTCATTTTCTGAGTTGAATTTAATACTTCATAACGATATCCCTTGCGCCTGATTATTTACTTCTACAAGGCATGATTTCATATTTTAAACAACTTTTCTCGTATAGACAGGCTCAAATTTAATCCATAGTTTAATACTTTTTATCTTAAGATAACCTTCAGAAGATATGAATTTCTGATTGTTTTATTTAGCTCATTCCATAAATTCTCTATGAGGTGAATATTTGACTCTGTAGGGGTGAAATGCGTGACTTTTTGGGTACTTATATAACAAACATTGCCTGACAATGTGTGCCTGGTGCTTTGGGTCAATATATTGATGAATTTAAACGCATATATTATTGCTAACCTTCCTGAAACACGGTTAATTTTGGGGTGTTTTCTGGAACGCTAGGCGAATGCTGATAAGGTTCATTACATCCAATGAATTTACTCTCCCTCCATTTTACCTCTATTCTCATATCTCTTCACCCTTCATCCCACTGGTCCTTTCAGCATTGACAGGTGTCTCCGGTGCTGCATGATTGGGAATTTCTGCTCTGTAAACCTTCGTACACCGGTGTTACGGTCTCCAGGTTCAAGGCCCACGGAAGGCTCTGGTGGGCGTTGCCGGTTGAACTAAACCGATCGTGGAGATTCGATATGTAAATTGTAGGAATCCTATCCTTCTTGTTGGGGCCGACAATCCAGGAGCTAGAAAAGAGAAACATTAAACTTTGTAATGTAACAATCTTAAATTATTTTCTGCCCATCAATAATGCATATTTCTCGTACAGATAAATGCATTAATGCTGCCCTCCTTTGACTTGCACAGTGAACATTTTCTTAGGAGGACTAAAATAATTTTTGTATATTACGCTTTTGTTCACGTGTTCTTCCATTTACAAGAGGAACACAACAAATCTCGTTCTAAACTGTATGCATGTGAAACGTACTAAAATGGGACCAGGAAGTAAGGCATTAATGTAGCCTGGTGTACTTACCCACCAAAACACACCTGCATAGAAGTAGTTCCACATTATATAATACACTCACTGTTATGTGTAAGAAGACAAACAACACTAAAAATTTCTTTAACCGATTCAGCGTGATATTATCATTGTCATCATCATGATTATTATCATTATCATTATTATTATCATCATCATTATTGTTACTAAAGAACCTGTAATATAACACTAGATATTGGAAGCAAAGTGGCTCGTTTAAGTACTTCAAAAGTTTCTAAAAGAAAAGGGGTACGCTTTAGGATGAAAGTTATTATTTTTATTTACTTTTTATTATGTATGTCCTCCAGCGTTAAGCCATATCGGCCGATGAATGAAATGGGTGAAATAATGTTCAAATGATCCCAGGGTCCTTAGAGCTTAGAGTTATCTGACATTCGTCTGTTCAGGATAAGGGAACACCCCGCTAAAAATCTTATCCAGATAACTCACCCTGGCCGAGATTCGAACTCAGGACCTCTTGAATGTGACGCACACACGCTATCAACTACGCTAGCGAGGCGGGCATTCATTCGTTCGTTCGTTCCGTTCGTTCATTTATTTATGTATTTATTTACCTGGAAAATGTTAGGGACATGCAAACTTTTCTTCTCTCTACCAAGCAATACTATATAATAACAGAAACAATCGCACAAAGGTCTAGGGAAGGTATTAACATAACAAAAAATTAAAAACTCACTCATAATCAAAGTGCTTTTAAGTACGAGGTAAAAATAATTACTCTAAATTGTAAAATATTTAAATTTGAAATACTAGTTGTCAGAAATAAAGTAACAGCACTTAGTAATATATATAACTGGTATTTTTCATTATAGTTTATAATGTATCAACAGAATATTTTGGACTATAAATGTATGCTCTAATTTTGTCTTGAACTGTGTAAAGTTCTTACACTACCTTAGTCCTTTCGGCAGGGAATTCTTAAGGTCAGCTAATGTTGTAATAACGTTTAATGATGAATAGAATATTGTATGGTGAGCAGGAATATGACATTTGACAGGGGGGTTTATAGCTGCTCACGTAATCAGTTTATTTAATTTCTTCTAATTAGATTTCGTGTATCCACATATAGGTTTTCCCAACAGGGTAATTCATTTACTGTGGTCAGTATGCAAATGTATTCATATAATTATCTGTCACTCTTCAACAATAAAACGTGGAGCCTGGCCGCGATTTCGTAATGGTGACCAAAAACCAAATTCACTGAACAATATGCAGAAGAAGCTTGAAGGATCTCAGCACGACCATGATACAAACCTTTCACTACCCTCTAAGATATTAAGTATTTCTCACACAATAGCTGTTCACGAAAAGTAAGTCACCTTGTAGTTTGCCACATCACTATACTCTTGATGCCCTAGTAGTTTATAACTAAGCAAAACCCGTATAAAATAATGTCGAAATTGAAGTTTAATCATTTATATCGCATCGATACTAACGGTTTCTAAGTA
>CM060950.1:110359254-110409254 GCA_030765055.1 Mantis religiosa
GTCGGTCTGTTCCCGTAGGAGGCGTTCCGTGACCAAGAGTGAAATAGGGGGCGTCCGTGCTAAAACTAACAGCGCCTTTGTCGACGTGGTGCGGTAGGCACTAGTGATGCGTATAGCCACCTTCCGTTGCAGACTAAGGAGCAAGGTGTTGTAGATCTTCCTGTCAAGAGCCTTGCGCCAGACACAAACTCCATACAGGATCATGGAAGTGATAACTGAGAATAGGAGGCGCCTGCTAGTTTCAGTCGGCCCACTGGTATTGGGCATCAGGCGACTCAGGTGGTTTAAAGTCTTTCCCGCCTTCGCCACAATGGTCCTTACATGATGTCCCATGAACATATTCCGGTCCAGATGAATTCCAAGATACTTAAGCGTGTCCTGACTGCGGATAAGCAGATCGCCAAGTCGGATGCGGATAAAGCGAACCTTACGGCCCCCCACCAATAGAATCGCCTCAGTCTTATGTGGTGCCAACTGAAGTTTCTTGGATGTCAAATAATTACCCAGGGTGGCTAAGGCTTGAGTAGCCTTTCTCTCTAGGGTTTCTGCATCTGCCGCAATGGCAATTATCGCCAGATCATCTGCGTAGGACGTTAGTGTTATGCCTTCGGGAGTAGTAGTAGTAGTAGTAGTAGTAGTAGTAGTAGTAGTAGTAGTAGTAGTAGTAGTAGTAGTAGTAGTAGTAGTAGTAGTAGTAGTAGTAGTAGTAGTAGTAGTAGTAGTAGTAGTAGTAGTAGTAGTAGTAGTAGTAGTAGTAGTAGTAGTAGTAGTAGTAGTAGTAGTAGTAGTAGTAGTAGTAGTAGTAGTAGTAGTAGTAGTAGTAGTAGTAGTAGTAGTAGTAGTAGTAGTAGTAGTAGTAGTAGTAGTAGTAGTAGTAGTAGTAGTAGTAGTAGTAGTAGTAGTAGTAGTAGTAGTAGTAGTAGTAGTAGTAGTAGTAGTAGTAGTAGTAGTAGTAGTAGTAGTAGTAGTAGTAGTAGTAGTAGTAGTAGTAGTAGTAGTAGTAGTAGTAGTAGTAGTAGTAGTAGTAGTAGTAGTAGTAGTAGTAGTAGTAGTAGTAGTAGTAGTAGTAGTAGTAGTAGTAGTAGTAGTAGTAGTAGTAGTAGTAGTAGTAGTAGTAGTAGTAGTAGTAGTAGTAGTAGTAGTAGTAGTAGTAGTAGTAGTAGTAGTAGTAGTAGTAGTAGTAGTAGTAGTAGTAGTAGTAGTAGTAGTAGTAGTAGTAGTAGTAGTAGTAGTAGTAGTAGTAGTAGTAGTAGTAGTAGTAGTAGTAGTAGTAGTAGTAGTAGTAGTAGTAGTAGTAGTAGTAGTAGTAGTAGTAGTAGTAGTAGTAGTAGTAGTAGTAGTAGTAGTAGTAGTAGTAGTAGTAGTAGTAGTAGTAGTAGTAGTAGTAGTAGTAGTAGTAGTAGTAGTAGTAGTAGTAGTAGTAGTAGTAGTAGTAGTAGTAGTAGTAGTAGTAGTAGTAGTAGTAGTAGTAGTAGTAGTAGTAGTAGTAGTAGTAGTAGTAGTAGTAGTAGTAGTAGTAGTAGTAGTAGTAGTAGTAGTAGTAGTAGTAGTAGTAGTAGTAGTAGTAGTAGTAGTAGTAGTAGTAGTAGTAGTAGTAGTAGTAGTAGTAGTAGTAGTAGTAGTAGTAGTAGTAGTAGTAGTAGTAGTAGTAGTAGTAGTAGTAGTAGTAGTAGTAGTAGTAGTAGTAGTAGTAGTAGTAGTAGTAGTAGTAGTAGTAGTAGTAGTAGTAGTAGTAGTAGTAGTAGTAGTAGTAGTAGTAGTAGTAGTAGTAGTAGTAGTAGTAGTAGTAGTAGTAGTAGTAGTAGTAGTAGTAGTAGTAGTAGTAGTAGTAGTAGTAGTAGTAGTAGTAGTAGTAGTAGTAGTAGTAGTAGTAGTAGTAGTAGTAGTAGTAGTAGTAGTAGTAGTAGTAGTAGTAGTAGTAGTAGTAGTAGTAGTAGTAGTAGTAGTAGTAGTAGTAGTAGTAGTAGTAGTAGTAGTAGTAGTAGTAGTAGTAGTAGTAGTAGTAGTAGTAGTAGTAGTAGTAGTAGTAGTAGTAGTAGTAGTAGTAGTAGTAGTAGTAGTAGTAGTAGTAGTAGTAGTAGTAGTAGTAGTAGTAGTAGTAGTAGTAGTAGTAGTAGTAGTAGTAGTAGTAGTAGTAGTAGTAGTAGTTTTTTTTTTTTTTTTTTTGCAGGGGAAAAATCTTTTAAAGACGCCTGAGGCGAGTTGGATTTCCACCAACTAAAAAACCCCTGCCTGAATCTAGAGAGCTTCTTCTCGGAACCACCAAGACGGCATTACTTCAAGAAGAAGGCGATTCAAGATGTTAATGTAGGTCAAGTTCGGTCATCGTGTTCTTTCAGGTGTCGTCGTGGTCTCGGCGTTTGCGTGACAATATGGTATACGCCAGCTGACTAATTGTCCTCCAGTTGGAGGCGGAGGCAAGCATAGAAGGTATCATTTCTTGCGGCGTGAAGGATCCCAGCTTCAGCTCAACTTGCTGTCGGAGATATTGCCAGCGGATACATTCAAAAAATGTGTGTTCCACAGTGTCCACTTTTCCGCAGTATATGCATTCCTCAGTCGGACTGAGACCGAATCGATAGAGATATGCTCGGAAACAGCCGTGGCCTGTAAGGAGTTGCGTAAGGTGGAAGTTGACGTTGCCTCTGCGACGAGTAAGCCAAGGCACCAATGTCGGAAGGAGCCGGTGAGTCCAGTGGGCAGTCCCATCATCTGTGTCCCACAGATCTTGCCACTGCTCCAACAATTGATGACGAGCTTCATCCCTGCTAATGTCGGTCTGTTCCCGTAGGAGGCGTTCCGTGACCAAGAGTGAAATAGGGGGCGTCCGTGCTAAAACTAACAGCGCCTTTGTCGACGTGGTGCGGTAGGCACTAGTGATGCGTATAGCCACCTTCCGTTGCAGACTAAGGAGCAAGGTGTTGTAGATCTTCCTGTCAAGAGCCTTGCGCCAGACACAAACTCCATACAGGATCATGGAAGTGATAACTGAGAATAGGAGGCGCCTGCTAGTTTCAGTCGGCCCACTGGTATTGGGCATCAGGCGACTCAGGTGGTTTAAAGTCTTTCCCGCCTTCGCCACAATGGTCCTTACATGATGTCCCATGAACATATTCCGGTCCAGATGAATTCCAAGATACTTAAGCGTGTCCTGACTGCGGATAAGCAGATCGCCAAGTCGGATGCGGATAAAGCGAACCTTACGGCCCCCCACCAATAGAATCGCCTCAGTCTTATGTGGTGCCAACTGAAGTTTCTTGGATGTCAAATAATTACCCAGGGTGGCTAAGGCTTGAGTAGCCTTTCTCTCTAGGGTTTCTGCATCTGCCGCAATGGCAATTATCGCCAGATCATCTGCGTAGGCCGTTAGTGTTATGCCTTCGGGAGTAGTAGTAGTAGTAGTAGTAGTAGTAGTAGTAGTAGTAGTAGTAGTAGTAGTAGTAGTAGTAGTAGTAGTAGTAGTAGTAGTAGTAGTAGTAGTAGTAGTAGTAGTAGTAGTAGTAGTAGTAGTAGTAGTAGTAGTAGTAGTAGTAGTAGTAGTAGTAGTAGTAGTAGTAGTAGTAGTAGTAGTAGTAGTAGTAGTAGTAGTAGTAGTAGTAGTAGTAGTAGTAGTAGTAGTAGTAGTAGTAGTAGTAGTAGTAGTAGTAGTAGTAGTAGTAGTAGTAGTAGTAGTAGTAGTAGTAGTAGTAGTAGTAGTAGTAGTAGTAGTAGTAGTAGTAGTAGTAGTAGTAGTAGTAGTAGTAGTAGTAGTAGTAGTAGTAGTAGTAGTAGTAGTAGTAGTAGTAGTAGTAGTAGTAGTAGTAGTAGTAGTAGTAGTAGTAGTAGTAGTAGTAGTAGTAGTAGTAGTAGTAGTAGTAGTAGTAGTAGTAGTAGTAGTAGTAGTAGTAGTAGTAGTAGTAGTAGTAGTAGTAGTAGTAGTAGTAGTAGTAGTAGTAGTAGTAGTAGTAGTAGTAGTAGTAGTAGTAGTAGTAGTAGTAGTAGTAGTAGTAGTAGTAGTAGTAGTAGTAGTAGTAGTAGTAGTAGTAGTAGTAGTAGTAGTAGTAGTAGTAGTAGTAGTAGTAGTAGTAGTAGTAGTAGTAGTAGTAGTAGTAGTAGTAGTAGTAGTAGTAGTAGTAGTAGTAGTAGTAGTAGTAGTAGTAGTAGTAGTAGTAGTAGTAGTAGTAGTAGTAGTAGTAGTAGTAGTAGTAGTAGTAGTAGTAGTAGTAGTAGTAGTAGTAGTAGTAGTAGTAGTAGTAGTAGTAGTAGTAGTAGTAGTAGTAGTAGTAGTAGTAGTAGTAGTAGTAGTAGTAGTAGTAGTAGTAGTAGTAGTAGTAGTAGTAGTAGTAGTAGTAGTAGTAGTAGTAGTAGTAGTAGTAGTAGTAGTAGTAGTAGTAGTAGTAGTAGTAGTAGTAGTAGTAGTAGTAGTAGTAGTAGTAGTAGTAGTAGTAGTAGTAGTAGTAGTAGTAGTAGTAGTAGTAGTAGTAGTAGTAGTAGTAGTAGTAGTAGTAGTAGTAGTAGTAGTAGTAGTAGTAGTAGTAGTAGTAGTAGTAGTAGTAGTAGTAGTAGTAGTAGTAGTAGTAGTAGTAGTAGTAGTAGTAGTTTTTTTTTTTTTTTTTTTTTTTTTTTGCAGGGGAAAAATCTTTTAAAGACGCCTGAGGCGAGTTGGATTTCCACCAACTAAAAAACCCCTGCCTGAATCTAGAGAGCTTCTTCTCGGAACCACCAAGACGGCATTACTTCAAGAAGAAGGCGATTCAAGATGTTAATGTAGGTCAAGTTCGGTCATCGTGTTCTTTCAGGTGTCGTCGTGGTCTCGGCGTTTGCGTGACAATATGGTATACGCCAGCTGACTAATTGTCCTCCAGTTGGAGGCGGAGGCAAGCATAGAAGGTATCATTTCTTGCGGCGTGAAGGATCCCAGCTTCAGCTCAACTTGCTGTCGGAGATATTGCCAGCGGATACATTCAAAAAATGTGTGTTCCACAGTGTCCACTTTTCCGCAGTATATGCATTCCTCAGTCGGACTGAGACCGAATCGATAGAGATATGCTCGGAAACAGCCGTGGCCTGTAAGGAGTTGCGTAAGGTGGAAGTTGACGTTGCCTCTGCGACGAGTAAGCCAAGGCACCAATGTCGGAAGGAGCCGGTGAGTCCAGTGGGCAGTCCCATCATCTGTGTCCCACAGATCTTGCCACTGCTCCAACAATTGATGACGAGCTTCATCCCTGCTAATGTCGGTCTGTTCCCGTAGGAGGCGTTCCGTGACCAAGAGTGAAATAGGGGGCGTCCGTGCTAAAACTAACAGCGCCTTTGTCGACGTGGTGCGGTAGGCACTAGTGATGCGTATAGCCACCTGCAAGGTGTTGTAGATCTTCCTGTCAAGAGCCTTGCGCCAGACACAAACTCCATACAGGATCATGGAAGTGATAACTGAGAATAGGAGGCGCCTGCTAGTTTCAGTCGGCCCACTGGTATTGGGCATCAGGCGACTCAGGTGGTTTAAAGTCTTTCCCGCCTTCGCCACAATGGTCCTTACATGATGTCCCATGAACATATTCCGGTCCAGATGAATTCCAAGATACTTAAGCGTGTCCTGACTGCGGATAAGCAGATCGCCAAGTCGGATGCGGATAAAGCGAACCTTACGGCCCCCCACCAATAGAATCGCCTCAGTCTTATGTGGTGCCAACTGAAGTTTCTTGGATGTCAAATAATTACCCAGGGTGGCTAAGGCTTGAGTAGCCTTTCTCTCTAGGGTTTCTGCATCTGCCGCAATGGCAATTATCGCCAGATCATCTGCGTAGGACGTTAGTGTTATGCCTTCGGGAGTAGTAGTAGTAGTAGTAGTAGTAGTAGTAGTAGTAGTAGTAGTAGTAGTAGTAGTAGTAGTAGTAGTAGTAGTAGTAGTAGTAGTAGTAGTAGTAGTAGTAGTAGTAGTAGTAGTAGTAGTAGTAGTAGTAGTAGTAGTAGTAGTAGTAGTAGTAGTAGTAGTAGTAGTAGTAGTAGTAGTAGTAGTAGTAGTAGTAGTAGTAGTAGTAGTAGTAGTAGTAGTAGTAGTAGTAGTAGTAGTAGTAGTAGTAGTAGTAGTAGTAGTAGTAGTAGTAGTAGTAGTAGTAGTAGTAGTAGTAGTAGTAGTAGTAGTAGTAGTAGTAGTAGTAGTAGTAGTAGTAGTAGTAGTAGTAGTAGTAGTAGTAGTAGTAGTAGTAGTAGTAGTAGTAGTAGTAGTAGTAGTAGTAGTAGTAGTAGTAGTAGTAGTAGTAGTAGTAGTAGTAGTAGTAGTAGTAGTAGTAGTAGTAGTAGTAGTAGTAGTAGTAGTAGTAGTAGTAGTAGTAGTAGTAGTAGTAGTAGTAGTAGTAGTAGTAGTAGTAGTAGTAGTAGTAGTAGTAGTAGTAGTAGTAGTAGTAGTAGTAGTAGTAGTAGTAGTAGTAGTAGTAGTAGTAGTAGTAGTAGTAGTAGTAGTAGTAGTAGTAGTAGTAGTAGTAGTAGTAGTAGTAGTAGTAGTAGTAGTAGTAGTAGTAGTAGTAGTAGTAGTAGTAGTAGTAGTAGTAGTAGTAGTAGTAGTAGTAGTAGTAGTAGTAGTAGTAGTAGTAGTAGTAGTAGTAGTAGTAGTAGTAGTAGTAGTAGTAGTAGTAGTAGTAGTAGTAGTAGTAGTAGTAGTAGTAGTAGTAGTAGTAGTAGTAGTAGTAGTAGTAGTAGTAGTAGTAGTAGTAGTAGTAGTAGTAGTAGTAGTAGTAGTAGTAGTAGTAGTAGTAGTAGTAGTAGTAGTAGTAGTAGTAGTAGTAGTAGTAGTAGTAGTAGTAGTAGTAGTAGTAGTAGTAGTAGTAGTAGTAGTAGTAGTAGTAGTAGTAGTAGTAGTAGTAGTAGTAGTAGTAGTAGTAGTAGTAGTAGTAGTAGTAGTAGTAGTAGTAGTAGTAGTAGTAGTAGTAGTAGTAGTAGTAGTAGTAGTAGTAGTAGTAGTAGTAGTAGTAGTAGTAGTAGTAGTAGTAGTAGTAGTAGTAGTAGTAGTAGTAGTAGTAGTAGTAGTAGTAGTAGTAGTAGTAGTAGTAGTAGTAGTAGTAGTAGTAGTAGTAGTAGTAGTAGTAGTAGTAGTAGTAGTAGTAGTAGTAGTAGTAGTAGTAGTAGTAGTAGTAGTAGTAGTAGTAGTAGTAGTAGTAGTAGTAGTAGTAGTAGTAGTAGTAGTAGTAGTAGTAGTAGTAGTAGTAGTAGTAGTAGTAGTAGTAGTAGTAGTAGTAGTAGTAGTAGTAGTAGTAGTAGTAGTAGTAGTAGTAGTAGTAGTAGTAGTAGTAGTAGTAGTAGTAGTAGTAGTAGTAGTAGTAGTAGTAGTAGTAGTAGTAGTAGTAGTAGTAGTAGTAGTAGTAGTAGTAGTAGTAGTAGTAGTAGTAGTAGTAGTAGTAGTAGTAGTAGTAGTAGTAGTAGTAGTAGTAGTAGTAGTAGTAGTAGTAGTAGTAGTAGTAGTAGTAGTAGTTTTTTTTTTTTTTTTTTTTTTTTGCAGGGGAAAAATCTTTTAAAGACGCCTGAGGCGAGTTGGATTTCCACCAACTAAAAAACCCCTGCCTGAATCTAGAGAGCTTCTTCTTCTCGGAACCACCAAGACGGCATTACTTCAAGAAGAAGGCGATTCAAGATGTTAATGTAGGTCAAGTTCGGTCATCGTGTTCTTTCAGGTGTCGTCGTGGTCTCGGCGTTTGCGTGACAATATGGTATACGCCAGCTGACTAATTGTCCTCCAGTTGGAGGCGGAGGCAAGCATAGAAGGTATCATTTCTTGCGGCGTGAAGGATCCCAGCTTCAGCTCAACTTGCTGTCGGAGATATTGCCAGCGGATACATTCAAAAAATGTGTGTTCCACAGTGTCCACTTTTCCGCAGTATATGCATTCCTCAGTCGGACTGAGACCGAATCGATAGAGATATGCTCGGAAACAGCCGTGGCCTGTAAGGAGTTGCGTAAGGTGGAAGTTGACGTTGCCTCTGCGACGAGTAAGCCAAGGCACCAATGTCGGAAGGAGCCGGTGAGTCCAGTGGGCAGTCCCATCATCTGTGTCCCACAGATCTTGCCACTGCTCCAACAATTGATGACGAGCTTCATCCCTGCTAATGTCGGTCTGTTCCCGTAGGAGGCGTTCCGTGACCAAGAGTGAAATAGGGGGCGTCCGTGCTAAAACTAACAGCGCCTTTGTCGACGTGGTGCGGTAGGCACTAGTGATGCGTATAGCCACCTTCCGTTGCAGACTAAGGAGCAAGGTGTTGTAGATCTTCCTGTCAAGAGCCTTGCGCCAGACACAAACTCCATACAGGATCATGGAAGTGATAACTGAGAATAGGAGGCGCCTGCTAGTTTCAGTCGGCCCACTGGTATTGGGCATCAGGCGACTCAGGTGGTTTAAAGTCTTTCCCGCCTTCGCCACAATGGTCCTTACATGATGTCCCATGAACATATTCCGGTCCAGATGAATTCCAAGATACTTAAGCGTGTCCTGACTGCGGATAAGCAGATCGCCAAGTCGGATGCGGATAAAGCGAACCTTACGGCCCCCCACCAATAGAATCGCCTCAGTCTTATGTGGTGCCAACTGAAGTTTCTTGGATGTCAAATAATTACCCAGGGTGGCTAAGGCTTAGGCTTGAGTAGCCTTTCTCTCTAGGGTTTCTGCATCTGCCGCAATGGCAATTATCGCCAGATCATCTGCGTAGGCCGTTAGTGTTATGCCTTCGGGAGTAGTAGTAGTAGTAGTAGTAGTAGTAGTAGTAGTAGTAGTAGTAGTAGTAGTAGTAGTAGTAGTAGTAGTAGTAGTAGTAGTAGTAGTAGTAGTAGTAGTAGTAGTAGTAGTAGTAGTAGTAGTAGTAGTAGTAGTAGTAGTAGTAGTAGTAGTAGTAGTAGTAGTAGTAGTAGTAGTAGTAGTAGTAGTAGTAGTAGTAGTAGTAGTAGTAGTAGTAGTAGTAGTAGTAGTAGTAGTAGTAGTAGTAGTAGTAGTAGTAGTAGTAGTAGTAGTAGTAGTAGTAGTAGTAGTAGTAGTAGTAGTAGTAGTAGTAGTAGTAGTAGTAGTAGTAGTAGTAGTAGTAGTAGTAGTAGTAGTAGTAGTAGTAGTAGTAGTAGTAGTAGTAGTAGTAGTAGTAGTAGTAGTAGTAGTAGTAGTAGTAGTAGTAGTAGTAGTAGTAGTAGTAGTAGTAGTAGTAGTAGTAGTAGTAGTAGTAGTAGTAGTAGTAGTAGTAGTAGTAGTAGTAGTAGTAGTAGTAGTAGTAGTAGTAGTAGTAGTAGTAGTAGTAGTAGTAGTAGTAGTAGTAGTAGTAGTAGTAGTAGTAGTAGTAGTAGTAGTAGTAGTAGTAGTAGTAGTAGTAGTAGTAGTAGTAGTAGTAGTAGTAGTAGTAGTAGTAGTAGTAGTAGTAGTAGTAGTAGTAGTAGTAGTAGTAGTAGTAGTAGTAGTAGTAGTAGTAGTAGTAGTAGTAGTAGTAGTAGTAGTAGTAGTAGTAGTAGTAGTAGTAGTAGTAGTAGTAGTAGTAGTAGTAGTAGTAGTAGTAGTAGTAGTAGTAGTAGTAGTAGTAGTAGTAGTAGTAGTAGTAGTAGTAGTAGTAGTAGTAGTAGTAGTAGTAGTAGTAGTAGTAGTAGTAGTAGTAGTAGTAGTAGTAGTAGTAGTAGTAGTAGTAGTAGTAGTAGTAGTAGTAGTAGTAGTAGTAGTAGTAGTAGTAGTAGTAGTAGTAGTAGTAGTAGTAGTAGTAGTAGTAGTAGTTTTTTTTTTAGGCAGGGGAAAAATCTTCAAAAGACGCCAGGCTTGGCGAGTTGGATTCTTACCAACTAAAAAACCCCTGCTAGCCACAAGAGACTTCTTCCTGGGACCACCAATCGGTATTACTTCGGGAAGAAGGGCAATAAAGGTGGTCAAACGTACTTGCGTACCAATGGAGGGTTTAGTTACACGCAGCGGCCTCGGCCGGCTTATTCTCGGCGGTCGTCCTGCTCCTTCGCCCTGAGGATACATGTAACCAGGTAGATAGCCTGGTCGATTCCATAGGCCTGATGAATAAAGCTGGATTGAATTTGGTCCTCCAAATGCTCCAATAAGTGATCCTGCTTCTCCGGTTGGTAGGACCAGCCTTGAGACCCACTGGCAGGCCGTAGAAAAGGACCGGGTACAAAAACCTCGAAATAGATGCTGCGATGATAACTCAAATTTTCTTCGTCGCTTACGTGCCAATTGCGGACGGTTCTCCCAAGATCCGGGCTGCAGATGGTCAGATCTATATATGATGAACCTCCATGGCGTTCAAACGTAGGTAGTGTGCCATCATTTAAAATAAGGAGGTCACGTTCACCAGCCCATTCGGCCAAAGCGCTGCCCTTCCTGTCTTCAATGGGGGAACCCCAACAATACGCCTTAGCGTTAAAATCACCACCTATCAACAGACGCCCAGGGTGTTGCTGGATGCTAGTGGTCAGCAAAGAGAGAAATTGGTCAAAGTCAGCAATAGTAGACGCCGGAGAAAGATAACATGAATAAACAACCAGATCGCCAGTGTCCATCCACACAAAACCATCCCCACCACCAGTGGCGCACACGTTAACAGAATCACTAGAGAGGTAAATGGCGGCATCAAGTCGACGATCCGTAAGCCAGCGCGAGCTGTAAGTCGTCATAGCCTTATTAGGTTCCGCAACGATGGCAAAGCCTAAGCGCTCAGATGAACATTTATGCCGTAGGTGATCCATGGCCCGCCGGCTCCGATCAACATTAAGTTGTAGAAGTTTCATAGAACAGGATGCTGACGATCCGTTTTCTCCCTACGCTGATGAATGAGGTCCCGATACTTGGGACATCGCATCGACTCCGCTTTGTGTCCCTCAATGTTACAAATGTAGCAGGACGGCGTGTAGGTACAATCCTTTCGATGATGATCACTCCGGCCACAGTTATGACAGAGTTCCGCTGCAGGCGAGAGTTTGCACTCCCTAGCTATATGGCCCAACCGGTGACAATTATAGCATCTGGGCAAACGGGTTGCTTCACGAACTCGCCATCTGTCCCAGCCATGCCCTATCCTGTGTTGCGCAAGCAGCCGCTGTGCCAAGATTTTATCAAGGGTGACGAAAGCGTATTTAACGCCATTGCTGTTAGGCTTCGGTGCCAAATTAACCTTGATTTCTGCCGAAGGTGTTCCAAGAGTAGTGGCAATCACCTCCTTCACTCCGGTTTCGTCCACAAGTTCATCGATATCAAGCAGCATCACAGTTTGGGTCACTGGCCGTAGATTGACCTTCGCCAACTCCGTCATTTTCAGGGTAAGTTGTTCCCGGAAGGCCTGCCGCTTGTTGATCTCGCGACCTTTGATTTTAAGATGCACAGAACCACCACCCGTTTTGGTAATGCGCTCCACGGTGATTCCATCCGTTTGAACAGCTGTTTTCATGTTCCGAAGCATGTCGGCATACGACGTTCCGGGTAGTGGGTCGAGAATGATAGTCTCTGTATTAGGAGTCCGCGCATGGGGAAAAATATCCGTCGTGCCAGATGCCGAAACAGAGCCGCTACGGGTGTTCAAAAGAGACTGCAATTGGATAGGTATAGACACAGAACGTCTGCGACACACATATTCAAACACCTTCCTAATAGTGCAGACGTCAGCATTGCGGGTGACATTACAGACGGTAGGGACCCTCCCTTTTCTCAGAGCAGTGTCCAGCACGCGTTCGAGAGAGCGCCGAAGAGCAGTCCGATCTAGCGGAGTATCACTCGCTGCATCCGTCACAACCAAATGTGTGAAAAGTTCGGTACTGGAAATGACGCTCTCGTCGTCGTTCAAGCAACCATGGCGGGCGACACTACACACAGATTGGCCGGGCGCTAACTGACGTTCATCCAGCATATGCGACAAACAAGGATTCTGAAGCAGAACATGCCGAAGTAGAGGGTCACTACGGTCTTCATCCAGAGGCATGATAAGAATGCGGTCCAAGGCTGGCTTAGCAGCGCTGTGTTGCTGCAAAGGGCAATGTTGATAGATTTCCTCAGGCCATTTAAGGGCAATGAGTTCCAGAAACTCCGCATCAGAGAGATCCCTCCGAAAGCCCGGCTCAATCTGCGCCTTGAGATGATCAGCAGCAAGTTGCTGAGGGCTAGAAGTTTGCGTGCCTACCTCGGCAACCGTTGGAGACGGAACGGAGGAACCCTTCCGGGAGACCGCCGCATGACTGGTTAATAACTCAGCAACAAAATCACTTGCGAGCGGCAAACGTTGGGAGTAGTCCATCAAACGACCAACAGCCTTTTTTATCTCCTTTTTTGTGTTGGGAATCTCCGCAACTGTCTGGGCAAGGGTATCCACCTCGGAAACAATTTTCCGAAAAAGTTCCTTTAACACACGATGTTCACTCTCCATGCGCCGCATAAAGGAAGTACAATCCCCCTCTTCCGGCACTTCATGGCTAGGAGATGAAGCCCGTTTGCGCTTACCGTCCCGAATATCAGGCTCCATGGCAGTGGCATCCCGACTAGAAGGGGATAGGGGTTGACGGGACAATATGGAAGGTCGAGAGGAACTAGCCGCACTTGAACTGTCCTCGAAATCCATACAGACACCAACCGATGAACTTATCAATTTCCCAGTAGCAGTGCCTAACGTCCCGGCCTGGGGCTCCACCGGAGACGTAGAGCAGTCGCTGGATGACGGTCGAGTGGGGCCTGCTCGCCCACCTCCAAACCCGACCGGTTCTGGGGATCCGACGCCCCTGTCCCGTAAGTTCGATTCATTAAGAAAACCTTCCATAGTTAAATATAAAAAAGCCGTAGACATAGCCGGTCGGCACCACAAAGCAACCAGTGAAGAACGAAGAACGAAGAACAGATAGGAAAGCGGAAAAGAAGAATAGGAACTATAGGACAGAGTCCACACCCCAAGAATAGACGAAGGAAGGTGTGGACTAGCTCGGGAACCCGGGTGCGCCAAACCCGAACTCACAAGATGTGAGCCCCTGGGTAGTAGTAGTAGTAGTAGTAGTAGTAGTAGTAGTAGTAGTAGTAGTAGTAGTAGTAGTAGTAGTAGTAGTAGAAGTGACAGCCGTAATAAGGAGTGGTGATACTGATGGCATTAATAATAGTAGCAGCAATAGTAGTGGTAGTGGTGGTGGTAGTAGTACTAATAGTAGTAGTAGTAGTAGTAGTAGTAGTAGTAGTAGTAGTAGTAGTAGTAGTAGTAGTAGTAGTAGTAGTAGTAGTAGTAGTAGTAGTAGTAGTAGTAGTAGTAGTAGTAGTAGTAGTAGTAGTAGTAGTAGTAGTAGTAGTAGTAGTAGTAGTAGTAGTAGTAGTAGTAGTAGTAGTAGTAGTAGTAGTAGTAGTAGTAGTAGTAGTAGTAGTAGTAGTAGTAGTAGTAGTAGTAGTAGTAGTAGTAGTAGTAGTAGTAGTAGTAGTAGTAGTAGTAGTAGTAGTAGTAGTAGTAGTAGTAGTAGTAGTAGTAGTAGTAGTAGTAGTAGTAGTAGTAGTAGTAGTAGTAGTAGTAGTAGTAGTAGTAGTAGTAGTAGTAGTAGTAGTAGTAGTAGTAGTAGTAGTAGTAGTAGTAGTAGTAGTAGTAGTAGTAGTAGTAGTAGTAGTAGTAGTAGTAGTAGTAGTAGTAGTAGTAGTAGTAGTAGTAGTAGTAGTAGTAGTAGTAGTAGTAGTAGTAGTAGTAGTAGTAGTAGTAGTAGTAGTAGTAGTAGTAGTAGTAGTAGTAGTAGTAGTAGTAGTAGTAGTAGTAGTAGTAGTAGTAGTAGTAGTAGTAGTAGTAGTAGTAGTAGTAGTAGTAGTAGTAGTAGTAGTAGTAGTAGTAGTAGTAGTAGTAGTAGTAGTAGTAGTAGTAGTAGTAGTAGTAGTAGTAGTAGTAGTAGTAGTAGTAGTAGTAGTAGTAGTAGTAGTAGTAGTAGTAGTAGTAGTAGTAGTAGTAGTAGTAGTAGTAGTAGTAGTAGTAGTAGTAGTAGTAGTAGTAGTAGTAGTAGTAGTAGTAGTAGTAGTAGTAGTAGTAGTAGTAGTAGTAGTAGTAGTAGTAGTAGTAGTAGTAGTAGTAGTAGTAGTAGTAGTAGTAGTAGTAGTAGTAGTAGTAGTAGTAGTAGTAGTAGTAGTAGTAGTAGTAGTAGTAGTAGTAGTAGTAGTAGTAGTAGTAGTAGTAGTAGTAGTAGTAGTAGTAGTAGTAGTAGTAGTAGTAGTAGTAGTAGTAGTAGTAGTAGGAGTAGTAGTAGGAGTAGTAGTAGGAGTAGTAGTAGTAGTAGTAGTAGTAGTAGTAGTAGTAGTAGTAGTAGTAGTTTTTTTTTAGGCAGGGGAAAAATCTTCAAAAGACGCCAGGCTTGGCGAGTTGGATTCTTACCAACTAAAAAACCCCTGCTAGCCACAAGAGACTTCTTCCTGGGACCACCAATCGGTATTACTTCGGGAAGAAGGGCAATAAAGGTGGTCAAACGTACTTGCGTACCAATGGAGGGTTTAGTTACACGCAGCGGCCTCGGCCGGCTTATTCTCGGCGGTCGTCCTGCTCCTTCGCCCTGAGGATACATGTAACCAGGTAGATAGCCTGGTCGATTCCATAGGCCTGATGAATAAAGCTGGATTGAATTTGGTCCTCCAAATGCTCCAATAAGTGATCCTGCTTCTCCGGTTGGTAGGACCAGCCTTGAGACCCACTGGCAGGCCGTAGAAAAGGACCGGGTACAAAAACCTCGAAATAGATGCTGCGATGATAACTCAAATTTTCTTCGTCGCTTACGTGCCAATTGCGGACGGTTCTCCAAGATCCGGGCTGCAGATGGTCAGATCTATATATGATGAACCTCCATGGCGTTCAACGTAGGTAGTGTGCCATCATTTAAAATAAGGAGGTCACGTTCACCAGCCCATTCGGCAAAGCGCTGCCCTTCTGTCTTCAATGGGGAACCCCAACAATACGCCTTAGCGTTAAAATCACCACCTATCAACAGGACGCCCAGGGTGTTGCTGGATGCTAGTGGTCAGCAAAGAGAGAAATTGGTCAAAGTCAGCAATAGTAGACGCCGGAGAAAGATAACATGAATAACAACCAGATCGCCAGTGTCCATCCACACAAAACCATCCCCACCACCAGTGCGCACACGTTAACAGAATCACTAGAGAGGTAAATGGCGGCATCAAGTCGACGATCCGTAAGCCAGCGCGAGCTGTAAGTCGTCATAGCCTTATTAGGTTCCGCAACGATGGCAAAGCCTAAGCGCTCAGATGAACATTTATGCCGTAGGTTGATCCATGGCCGCCGGCTCCGATCAACATTAAGTTGTAGAAGTTCATAGAACAGGATGCTGACGATCCGTTTTCTCCCTACGCTGATGAATGAGGTCCCGATACTTGGGACATCGCATCGACTCCGCTTTGTGTCCCTCAATGTTACAAATGTAGCAGGACGGCGTGTAGGTACAATCCTTTCGATGATGATCACTCCGGCCACAGTTATGACTGAGTTCCGCTGCAGGCGAGAGTTTGCACTCCTAGCTATATGGCCCAACCGGTGACAATTATAGCATCTGGGCAAACGGGTTGCTTCACGAACTCGCCATCTGTCCCAGCCATGCCCTATCCTGTGTTGCGCAAGCAGCCGCTGTGCCAAGATTTTATCAAGGGTGACGAAAGCGTATTTAACGCCATTGCTGTTAGGCTTCGGTGCCAAATTAACCTTGATTTCTGCCGAAGGTGTCCAAGAGTAGTGGCAATCACCTCCTTCACTCCGGTTCGTCCACAAGTTCATCGATATCAAGCAGCATCACAGTTTGGGTCACTGGCCGTAGATTGACCTTCGCCAACTCCGTCATTTTCAGGGTAAGTTGTTCCCGGAAGGCCTGCCGCTTGTTGATCCTCGCGACCTTTGATTTTAAGATGCACAGAACCACCACCCGTTTTGGTAATGCGCTCCACGGTGATTCCATCCGTTTGAACAGCTGTTTTCATGTTCCGAAGCATGTCGGCATACGACGTTCCGGGTAGTGGGTCGAGAATGATAGTCTCTGTATTAGGAGTCCGCGCATGGGGAAAAATATCCGTCGTGCCAGATGCCGAAACAGAGCCGCTACGGGTGTTCAAAAGAGACTGCAATTGGATAGGTATAGACACAGAACGTCTGCGACACACATATTCAAACACCTTCCTAATAGTGCAGACGTCAGCATTGCGGGTGACATTACAGACGGTAGGGACCCTCCCTTTTCTCAGAGCAGTGTCCAGCACGCGTTCGAGAGAGCGCCGAAGAGCAGTCCGATCTAGCGGAGTATCACTCGCTGCATCCGTCACAACCAAATGTGTGAAAAGTTCGGTACTGGAAATGACGCTCTCGTCGTCGTTCAAGCAACCATGGCGGGCGACACTACACACAGATTGGCCGGGCGCTAACTGACGTTCATCCAGCATATGCGACAAACAAGGATTCTGAAGCAGAACATGCCGAAGTAGAGGGTCACTACGGTCTTCATCCAGAGGCATGATAAGAATGCGGTCCAAGGCTGGCTTAGCAGCGCTGTGTTGCTGCAAAGGGCAATGTTGATAGATTTCCTCAGGCCATTTAAGGGCAATGAGTTCCAGAAACTCCGCATCAGAGAGATCCCTCCGAAAGCCCGGCTCAATCTGCGCCTTGAGATGATCAGCAGCAAGTTGCTGAGGGCTAGAAGTTTGCGTGCCTACCTCGGCAACCGTTGGAGACGGAACGGAGGAACCCTTCCGGGAGACCGCCGCATGACTGGTTAATAACTCAGCAACAAAATCACTTGCGAGCGGCAAACGTTGGGAGTAGTCCATCAAACGACCAACAGCCTTTTTTATCTCCTTTTTTGTGTTGGGAATCTCCGCAACTGTCTGGGCAAGGGTATCCACCTCGGAAACAATTTTCCGAAAAAGTTCCTTTAACACACGATGTTCACTCTCCATGCGCCGCATAAAGGAAGTACAATCCCCCTCTTCCGGCACTTCATGGCTAGGAGATGAAGCCCGTTTGCGCTTACCGTCCCGAATATCAGGCTCCATGGCAGTGGCATCCCGACTAGAAGGGGATAGGGGTTGACGGGACAATATGGAAGGTCGAGAGGAACTAGCCGCACTTGAACTGTCCTCGAAATCCATACAGACACCAACCGATGAACTTATCAATTTCCCAGTAGCAGTGCCTAACGTCCCGGCCTGGGGCTCCACCGGAGACGTAGAGCAGTCGCTGGATGACGGTCGAGTGGGGCCTGCTCGCCCACCTCCAAACCCGACCGGTTCTGGGGATCCGACGCCCCTGTCCCGTAAGTTCGATTCATTAAGAAAACCTTCCATAGTTAAATATAAAAAAGCCGTAGACATAGCCGGTCGGCACCACAAAGCAACCAGTGAAGAACGAAGAACGAAGAACAGATAGGAAAGCGGAAAAGAAGAATAGGAACTATAGGACAGAGTCCACACCCCAAGAATAGACGAAGGAAGGTGTGGACTAGCTCGGGAACCCGGGTGCGCCAAACCCGAACTCACAAGATGTGAGCCCCTGGGTAGTAGTAGTAGTAGTAGTAGTAGTAGTAGTAGTAGTAGTAGTAGTAGTAGTAGTAGTAGTAGTAGTAGTAGTAGTAGTAGTAGTAGTAGTAGTAGTAGTAGTAGTAGTAGTAGTAGTAGTAGTAGTAGTAGTAGTAGTAGTAGTAGTAGTAGTAGTAGTAGTAGTAGTAGTAGTAGTAGTAGTAGTAGTAGTAGTAGTAGTAGTAGTAGTAGTAGTAGTAGTAGTAGTAGTAGTAGTAGTAGTAGTAGTAGTAGTAGTAGTAGTAGTAGTAGTAGTAGTAGTAGTAGTAGTAGTAGTAGTAGTAGTAGTAGTAGTAGTAGCAGCAGTAGCAGTAGCAGTAGCAGCAGCAGTAGCAGCAGTAGCAGCAGCAGCAGCAGCAGCAGCAGCAGCAGCAGCAGCAGCAGCAGCAGCAGCAGCAGTAGTAGTAGTAGAGCCTTTACTCGTGGTGAGTTTTTGTTCTTATTGAATACTGTATCACAGGGAACTATCACTGATGATACACGAAATGAAGTGATGATTGGTAAGAAAGTTCCAACCTAGCTTTATGATACCTCCCCGAATTTACTGGTTGAAATTTAGGACTGTCCTGGTGGAACTTGAACCGCAGATCTCCCATTCACGAACATATACCTTCCGATCTAGGCTACTAGTGCCGATAATGGTAGTGGTAGTGTTAAAGTGGTGATGGCATTAGTAGTATGAGCAATGGTAGTCTAGTAGTGGTGCTACTATACTATATATTATACAATAGTATGTCCTGCGTCGTGGAGTAGTGGACTAAGACATCATGGCTTGGTTCCCTGTCACGAAATGCGGCCCAGGTTCGATCTCACCCATGGGAGTGCAGATTTTAAGTCCCGGAAGTAGGACCGGTGTTTATTCAGCATCGTGAGGAAATTGAGGAGCTTGCGATAGGTAAGCGAACCCGGTTATGAAAGCCAACTTTCCGGCTGGAAGTATAGAGATGCTGACCACATCCCCTCCTCGTAACGGTTGGATGATCGCCCACCTCTACCTTGCATATGTGGGCGTGAGGCCGACAGTTGGGTTGGCAGGCCCTGGTCCGATATGGACTATAGTACCACGGGCTTACACAATAGTATAGGCATTGTTAGTAGAGTAGTAGTAGTAGCAGCAGCAGCAGCAGTAGTAGTAGTAGTAGAAGAAGAAGAAGAAGAAGAAGAAGAAGAAGAAGAAGAAGAAGAAGAAGAAGAAGAAGAAGAAGAAGAAGAAGAAGAAGAAGAAGAAGAAGAAGAAGAAGAAGAAGAAGAAGAAGAAGAAGAAGAAGAAGAAGAAGAAGAAGAAGAAGAAGAAGAAGAAGAAGAAGAAGAAGAAGAAGAAGAAGAAGAAGAAGAAGAAGAAGAAGAAGAAGAAGAAGAAGAAGAAGAAGAAGAGAAGAAGAAGAAGAAGAAGAAGAAGAAGAAGAAGAAGAAGAAGAAGAAGAAGAAGAAGAAGAAGAAGAAGAAGAAGAAGAAGAAGAAGAAGAAGAAGAAGAAGAAGAAGAAGAAGAAGAAGAAGAAGAAGAAGAAGAAGAAGAAGAAGAAGAAGAAGAAGAAGAAGAAGAAGAAGAAGAAGAAGAAGAAGAAGAAGAAGAAGAAGAAGAAGAAGAAGAAGAAGAAGAAGAAGAAGAAGAAGAAGAAGAAGAAGAAGAAGAAGAAGAAGAAGAAGAAGAAGAAGAAGAAGAAGAAGAAGAAGAAGAAGAAGAAGAAGAAGAAGAAGAAGAAGAAGAAGAAGAAGAAGAAGAAGAAGAAGAAGTGACAGCAGTAGTAAACAGCAGTAGCAAGGAGTGGTGATGCTGATGGCAGTAATAATAGTAGCAGCAATAGTAGTGGTGGTGAGTTTTTTTTTATGCGGGGGAAAAATCTTTTAAAGACACCTAAGGCGAGTTGGATTTCCACCAACTGAAAAACCCCGGCCTGAATCTAGAGAGCTTCTTCTCGGAACCACCCAAATGGCATCACTTCAAGAAGAAGGCGATTCAAGATGTTAGTACAGGTCAAGTTTTGAAGTAGTAGTAGTAGTAGTAGTAGTAGTAGTAGTAGTAGTAGTAGTAGTAGTAGTAGTAGTAGTAGTAGTAGTAGTAGAAGTGACAGCCGTAATAAGGAGTGGTGATACTGATGGCATTAATAATAGTAGCAGCAATAGTAGTGGTAGTGGTGGTGGTAGTAGTACTAATAGTAGTAGTAGTAGTAGTAGTAATACTAGTAGTAGTAGTAGTAGTAGAAATGACAGCAGTAGTAAACAGCAGTAGTAAGGAGTGGTGATGCTTATGGCAGTAATCATAGTAGTAGTAGTAGTAGTAGTAGTAGTAGTAGTAGTAGTAGTAGTAGTAGTAGTAGTAGTAGTAGTAGTAGTAGTAGTAGTAGTAGGAGGAGGAGGAGGAGGAGGAGGAGGAGGAGGAGGAGGAGGAGGAGGAGGAGGAGGAGCAGCAGCAGCAGCAGCGGACAAAGCGACTTCCTGAAACTTATTTGTGGAATACTGAGATTTACGTCTATAACAGTCTCCTAGGAAACTCAAACTAGGACAGTGTTGAGAGGTTTGCGATATACTATACATTATGTGCATCATAATCTTTCCACTATTTTATTGCATTGCGCTACAACACTACATCTTGCTGATGTGAAGGCCTTTTTATTAGTTTCCTGGATTCATACTTGAGTGTAATAGCTATTGAATTTATATCCAAGCCTCGTGTTTAAAGGAAAATAGACTTCATATGTTGTCATTAAATCCGTTTATAAAGCATACAAGTGTCTAATATTATAATATAACTAAGTAATAGAACATATGAGGCATTAAGAAGCATCCTATTATGACAAAATGTTAGGAAAATAGCCAGTTTAAATTTTGGAAAAGACGTATGAAATAGAATGCATGTGCCAATGGAGAGAATGTAGCTTATTCTATTAAACGCGAATTAAAAACAGTTTACAGCGGTTTACTTACAGTGGCATGCATTATACACTACATTCTCTAATATGATTCTGCAGCGTGGCATGTGTGAAATAAATGGGTTAAAATATATAATAAATATAATAAATATTTAATTGGTTAAAATTATAGAAGACAGGCTGAATGGAAAAATAAAACTCAGTTGTTTACATTACAAGTCAGCTGGTAGCACATATTCGTGAATCTTTTTGTGTGGCACACATATCTAAATAATTTGGGAATATTTAAAAATTTAACCATGAAATTTCGGAAAAGAGGCTAATGTTCAACTTTTCTCATTATGTGTTATTTATTATGAAATTGTTTTATCTGTCTCTTACGAGGGCTGTTCAATAATGAATGATCATAATTCTTTTACGGTCAGTACTAGGACCTTTACTGTTTCTCGTTTTTGTTAATGACATTGCTGTTAATATTAACTGCCAGATAAGGTTGTTTGCAGACGATTGTATCATTTATAATAAAATTCGGAATACAGTGCATGAAACCGCTCTTCAGGATGATTTAAATGAAATCTGTGATTGGGCTGCGGCTAACAAAATGTCAATTAATGCCAAGAAAAGTAAGTCCATTGTTTTTAGTAGAACTAAGGGCAAAATTATTGTTAACTATCACATGGGAGGGGTGCAAATTCCACAGGTGGACAGCTGCAAATACTTGGGAGTGTACCTGGCAAGTAATGCTGGATGGGACGAACAATTAAATTCCACATCTAGGAATGCGTGGAAGACATTACATTTCGTAATGAGAATATTGAAAAAGGGGAGCGCTAGGTCCAGGGAAATTGTCTACAAGGCCTTAGTGCGGCCGGTTATGGAATATGGAGTAGTATGCTGGGACCCGTATAGAGCTAACCAAATCGATTCATTAGAAAAAATACAGAAGAGGGCAATAAAATTCATAAAAAGAGGCAAGTATTTTGGTCCTATAAAAGGAGATGAGACTAAATGGGAGGAATTAAGAATTAGGCGTAAAAAACATAGGTTGGTAGCATTATTCAAAGCTAATGCTGGTGTAAAGGCATGGGTGAATGTTAGTGTAAGGTTAGATAATCCGGATTATTATGGACGAAACGATCATAGGTATAAAATTAAGGGTAGAAGATACAGAACCGTGGTAGGAAAATTTATTTTGTTAATAGAACCATTGAAGAATGGAATGAATTGCCTGTAGCAGTCTTTCAGGGCTGTCCCCTGTCGATGAAGAAATTTAGAAAAAATCTAGATAGTTTATAGTTTAACTTTTAAATTATAATGGTATATAATATGTAAATAGAGAATTAAATAGATATGTTTTAAGTGAATAAAGTAAAATAATATCATGTTTGTATTGTTTATTGTGTTATTGTTGTAAATCTAGCATTTGTAATTTGATCTGTATTCTTAACTCTGCCACCGGGTAGTACCCAATTGCAGTGAATAAATACATACATACATAATTTTTCGCACTAAAATTCAATCTTATTATATTCTGTTAGCTTAATGTGAAACAAACGCGCCGTAGTAGTTTCATTGTTGGTACTCCTGGTTCCCGCCTTTGAGAACCAGGCAAGTTCAGACATGTTCAGTATCGCCTACTGCTGCAATGGAGGTAACATGCAGTTAAAGTTGATGTTAGAGGAAGATCCAGAGTTTCTTTCAAACGTAATCACTACTGATGAAACTTGGCTACATCATTTTGATCCTGAGAGCAAACAGCAAAGCTGAATGTAGAAATCTCCTTCATCACCAACCCCAAAAATAGCAAACGTGGTTGCTTCTGCTGGGAAAAATATGGTCATCTCATTCTTTGATATTCATGGAATGGTTTATCAGCATGTTGTACCTGCACACACATCAGTAACTGGACAATACTACAGGGATGTCGTGAAAACATTGGAAGTCCATATCAGGTGCAAAAGACCACATTTCTATGAAGCAGGCTGGATGCTGCACCACGAAAATGTGCGGCTGCCTATTGCCAATGTTGTTGCTGAATATCTTGCAAAAACCAACGTGAAGTGCATCCCTCACCCTCCCTACAGTCCGGATTTAGCCCCAAGTGACCATTTTCTATTCACTAATTTGAAGAAACTCCTTCGTGGGAGGCATTATCCATCATCAGAAGCAGTGGTGAAGGCTGCGGAGGCGATTTTGAAGGATCTCTCAAAAAGTGGTTTCCATCATGTCTTTGAAGACGGCCAGAAACGCTAGGACAAGTGCATCGCATTCAGGGGAGACTATTTTGAGAAGTACCATCAAAATTATGAAGATGAGTAAAGGTATGTTTTCTAAAAAAAAATTGTGACCATTCTTTATTGAACAGCCCTCGTATAATTTGATAACAGGGCTACAAGTGCAGATACTTTTATTGGTAACTGAGGACAATGTAATGAAAATATTGCATAAATATTTGTTTCATTTGCTTAGTTACAATCAGGATCAGTTATTACACTAATTTACAACAGTTACGATTTTAAGGTAAATTTCGCAAATTTAAGAACATGTTAATTTACAAAGTTTAAAAGTAACATCTCTACCCAATTTAATTCTTGCTTTTCTCTATTTATAAAAAATTATCTATCATAAAGCTCTTGACGTAAAGTTATATTGCCGCAATAGCTTTTACTTCTACTCACTCACTCACTTCGAAACCTTTTTGAAAACTAAACTTGAATACAAGAAACTCTTAAACAATCTTTGATACTGTCGACTGACAGTCACATGGCAACAATAAAAGTACTGAAATTATTACGGGGCACATAATATTATTTATGACGTAAATCTGCCAAAATTGCTCTAGCTAGACTCTTTGTGGTTGCACTAAATGTAGTCTTAGTACAGTTAAAATCCTGCCCGAAACGGACTTCTTATATGCCAGAAACCTGGAAAAAGGGGAAATAAATTTTGGAATGAGCTATTTCCCATGTAAAATTATACTATAAGCCGGAAAATTGGCTAACGCGGAAACGTAAATATTTTTCGAGAACCATTTGCGTAAATAGCTTGTTTAAAACGGATTACTTTATTGTAATGGTTTACAACGTACGTATTCTAAAAAGTGCAGTAATTTTGAGGGCGGCTATACTTGCACCAAAGTGCCATGAACCATAAAGCCATAAGCTGCAATCCTTCTAGAAAAAGGGCAAACAAACCATTAGTTCTCTAAACTCTCTTCCAACTCACATGTTGCCAGAATCGTACTTCCAAGTGATCAGGTACGAGTTAAATAAAACTGTGAACCTTGGTGCTTTTTAAAAACGCAATTTGTATGTACACAAATTCTATAAAATGAGTTCTAAACATAAGGCATTATCACTTAAGGAAAACAATTAAGGTCCAGCTAAAAAATTAACTGTGTTGTTTAAAGAGGGGAAATCTCAGATTTATGAGATTTTGAAAAACAAAATAAAAATTAAAGGCGAGTGGTTAAAGGGAGCAGCAGGGCATGTGAAACGAATAACAAAATCTACAGAGTATGACGAGCTAAATCGTGCTGTGTTCGAGTGGTTTATTGGTCTGGACCAATGCTTAAGACTCAAGCTTTAGAGACAGCTAGAGAATTAGGCAAAGACAAGTTCAGAGCTTCCAATGGATGCCTCGAAAATTTCAAAATTCGTCGTAACATTGTTTTGAATGCTGTGTGTGGTGAAGCAAATGATTGTTGATATGCAGACAGTTGCAGATTGGAAAGGTAAAATTGAAAACAGGCATAGAATACAATTATTTAAGTTTAAAATACAGTTCATAATACATATCAGCCTATTATAATTTACATCGTATTCTTTATTATTCTTTCATTGTAAATCTGTGTGACTAATTCATAATTTCTTTGTATCCAAACACAGCCTTTTATAAGACGGAAACATGTGTAAGCAGAAAATAAATGCTGGAACGATCGCCTTCCTTTTTAAAGAGGTTTTACTGTATTTATATTTAACGAGTGCGTTTCAGGCAACATGTTCCTTTTTTAAACTTTAGAGTAGATGTGGAACTGCTACTACATACGAAATGCAATACGTCACTACAGTATATGATTTAAAAGTCAACGAATTCATTATTAATTCTCTCTCGAAAACAAAAGAGTTTTACGACTTATTAGCACATTAAGAAAGTGTTTTTAAATGCAGATTTTATAATAGTGCAATAAGGAAGAAATATTTAAACATTAAATAATATATTTTAATTTTTGGATTATGATAAATACCGCCTTTACGGAGGCTATTAATCCAATGATTATCATCATCAGCAGCAGCACCAGCAGTAATGTATTTCACCGTTTAACCATACGTATGGCATATATATAAGTGAAATTAGTGTCTAAAACAGATTGAGATATTAGGTGCTAAAAGTAACCCATATTCTTCTCAGTGCTAAAGAAAAATTCCGAATAAAATGCTAAGCCACATAGACCAGTTCAAATCGTGCCCGCAGTACATGAGAAAGGACCCTTCAATACGTAGTAGGGTACAGCAACATTATTATTATTATTATTATTATTATTATTATTATTATTATTATTATTATTATTATTATTATTATTATTATTATTATTACACATCATACTTCTAATTTCATTTTACTTTAGGAATGATATTTGAGAAACCTTTTTTCACAGAGCGGTTATACCTACATAAATCTTTCCTTCCTTCCTTCCTTCCTTCCTTCCTTCCTTCCTTCCTTCCTTCCTTCCTTCCTTCCTTCCTTCCTTCCTTCCTTCCTTCCTTCCTTCCTCCCTCACCCTCCCTGCTTTCTTTAACTGCTCTCTTATACCACTGCGTCGTATCAGGGTATTCCTTTTTTGTGCTCTCTCGTAGCCGTTGGGTTGCTGGTACTTTGGAATTTCTTTTTATTCATTAGATCACGCACACACTTGCATTCTCATTCATACTTCCAGACTCTGGGGAAGATGAGCAAATCATCTTGGTTGGAGAAAAATCCCCACCCCCAGCCAGGAATCGAACCCGGGACCCCTCGCACGGCAGTCAGGTGCTCTACCGACCAGGGTATTCTTTTTCCTCTTAGCCCTTATAAATGTAGGAGTGGTTTGAGGAACGGAATCTCTGGATCAGTGCGAGAGAGAATCCAGGATGGGTGATCAGCCCGATTCCCGGTATATAGATGACAAAATGAGGGCGAGATAAAATGATAGAAAAGACGGAGATGAAGGAATTTGGTGAAATGCTGACAGGGGAAGCTGGAGGACACCAGCGCCGTTTGTTCTCCACCAATCTCACTTTGCGGTCGCCTGGGATCAAACCCATTGAAAATTTCTTTCTTTAAATCTGCTTTTATCGTATTGTTTCATGTCAATTCTCACTGCAGATGGTACCACAGACAACGAATATTGATTATACATGAAATAAAATCATTGGAAAAGGAAATTTGATAAGGAAACGCTACAAAGGTAGTTTTAAAAGCAGGAAGTTTACAGCGTTTTAAAACAACATAGGTATTTACAAAACTTGAAACTCGCGTAAGTACCATATTCGTATGATTAACGCGATTGCTCTTAAGACGGCCAGTTTGACTTTGTACCGCTGCACACGTCTACAGGCAGCGATGGCTCAGAACTATATAACGGGTTTTTCGGACAATGTGAAAATATTTCAGTGAATGCGTCATAATTACACTTAGAATTTTCGAATAATCTGAAGCTATAAAATGCTGATCCAGAAATAGCAGACAGGTGAGAAAAATAATAAGAATACAGCGATCTCGTGTATTTAAAAAATAAAGTAAATAATACAAGACAGTTAAGTGTATTTATTTAACTTTAGAACCACTGCAAAAAGTTTATTTTCCTGGACATAAAAAGTTCCGAAATCCGAATTGGATTTTATTTATTTAGAATATATTGAAATATTAATTTACTAGGAATATCATCCCTAAAATTTACAAGTCTGCTGAAACGACCAACGAAATGGATGAAATGAATGCTAAAATGAGCATGGGGTCCACAGAGCAAATATGATGTCAATCCTAGTATCTGCACCCGCTTAAGTGCTTACCCTGCCATTACGTGACACAGGAGACTGTGGGATCGTATAACACCGCAGTTACTGTAGTTTATATTTTTGTAAAAATGTGTATAGATACATATGTATGTACATGGTTTGAAAATCGATAAGACAGTGTTAATAGGGAAGAAAAAGAAAAGAAAAGGTCTGAATAGACGTTAACTTTATTTAAATAACTCACATTTGCCTTTTCAGGATAAGAGATTTTCTTTTTCACAAAAAGAAGTTATCTGGACATCTCAACCCAGCTACATATAATACAAACTCAGGCGTATTAATTACAGAGCAGACATCCTACAGTCACACCTGCGAAGCGAACGGGAATGTGATGTGATATATACAGGATGGACCATATAACTTAATACAGTACAATATTTCCGAAACTAATCGCTATGGAAAGAAATGCCTTGAAGAAAACTCACTTGATGTTATTGGGGAAAGTAAATGCCATTAGTCTTCTTTTATTTGGAGGACGTTGTGATGGTCATTTTAGGGTCAATTCAATTTATTTAAATGGATACCTAACTTTTCTATTTTGTTTTCTCACTCCTCATAAAAAGCCAAATAACTTTGCAATTGTTCTTACACTAATGTAAATAACGACGAAAATGCTGAATGGCCGTGTGCGAAGAGCGCGATTGGTTAGACCATCCGTGGATGGCCATTTCAGAGTCAAGTCACCTATCGTAATTGGGAACTAACATTTTCATTTGGTTTCCTTATTTCTCATTACAAAATAAACAGCTTGTTATACATCATTTTCTTCAGAGTACATGGATCTTTCACCAGACAGTTAAAAATGATGAGAGGTAGCTACACAGAGTATCACCACGAAACTTAGGGTAGTAAATGTTCAAAATGATGCCCTTTTACCTCAAAGCATTTTCTCATTCTGTGAATGAACGATTTATGTGTCCATAAAAGCATGTTTTCTTCAATATTGGCACAAGCATTTCGTATGTACAACTTCATGTTTCCAGGTGCGTTGGTGTTTCGCAATAGACCTTTTCCTTGAGGTAAGCCGATAGGAAAATGTCTGGTGATGTAAGATCTGGAGATCGAGCTGGCCAATTACTGGGACCTGGAGTCCTATCCAAGAAACATTGTAATTGTTATTTAAAACCTCCCTAGCAGTACATGCATAGTGTGCAGGGCATCCATGATGTTGGTGGCACATTTGTGACCTGCAAGTACACTAATGATAGATACAAGGACATTGTCCTACTGTGGAAAGTAAACAAAACAGACACAGTGTCTCATTGTCTCTTATCATGCAGCACTGTGTTAAACAGGGCAACAATTCAGAACTTTCGTAGTTATTTACGTTGCTATAAGAATAATTGCAACGTGTTGTATACAAAAGTTGTTTAGTTTTTTATGAGAACTTAGAAAACCAAATAAAAAATTGAATTGACCCTAAAATAATCATCACAAGTCCTCCATACAAAAGAGACTAATGGCATTTACTTTCCCCCATAATATCAAGCGACTTTTATTTAAGAGAGTTTAGTTTCGGAGATATTGTACTGTCTCAAGTTAAATGGTCCACCCTATATATTGGAATCAAATAAAGAATGGAAAGCTTGAAGCATAACTGGCACCTTCAGAGGATGAATTACAACACGCAGTGCATAATTTCAATAAAATTTCCATCAAGTATTACTCAAAATTAATATAAAGGGGATGCTTTTATGGAAAATATCCCTTCCTGGCTAAATGTATTTGGGTCAAAATATTACAAGGAGGAAATTCATTCAGGTATCTTTGATATACATTGCCACATTTGGAGTCGGCATCTCAAACAAAAGTGTTGGTTTCAACAAAACATTGAAAATAATAAACACGACAATTAAGCCTTTACTAATGCAGAGAGGTACCATAGTTGGCTTATGCAGAACATAAACAAGATTTACACTTTGTTCACGACAATGAAGCCTTTACTAATGCAGAGAGGTACCATATTTGACTTATGCAGAACATAAACAAGATTTACACTTTGTTCACGACAATGAAGCCTTTACTGATGCAGAGAGGTACCATAGTTGGCTTATGCAGAACATAAACAAGATTTACACTTTGTTCACGACAATGAAGCCTTTACTAATGCAGAGAGGTACCATATTTGGCTTATGCAGAACATAAGCAAGATTTACACTTTGTTCTGGCAGCGAGGTAATTTACTTTATGGACAAGTGAGGAAAGCAGAATTACTGCTAGTGAAATGAGGTTCATGCGATGTAGAATGCACCAAGAGTTTGATTACAGACGCAATAATGGCATGATTAAGGTACTAAACTTGAAACCGGTCGTCAGGTACATGCAGAATACCAGAATAACTGGATGAATGATTAGCGACGAATAAATTCAGATATATGCGGTTTCTGAAACCAGGCTACGTTATCGCCTAACTGAGAAGAGATCTCTGGGCAGTCCAAGGAAGCACTGGGCATGAAACTCGTCTGTGAGATAGTACGAAGATACAATATCTGAAATTCAGTAAACAAAATGGAAGAGATACGTATTCATTCGTCAAATAGCAGTATTTTACAATCTCTTAATAGTTGCTGGTTGTTTGCCTAGCAGGATAGCAGAAGACATATGTTTACCGTGCTCTTTGCTGCAAACAAAAATGATTCTACGAGCTATTTACGTTTGAAACAAAAGACAGCTATGCAGCTAGCACAGAAATTCATTATTTCATTACAGAACATCACCAAGAGTGAAAATGGGGACAAGTATGAACAGACGGCTATAAACTTGTCTCCTTCTAGGCCAATTGCTTGTTACTGAAATCTGACTAACGTGACTGCATATTGTATTCTTACTGAGAGGAATGGCTCAGGCGCTTTCATCTATGGCCCGCATTCGGGAAGCCCGCATTCGATTCTCATGGCCGACATACATGACCCATGGGCTTTTTCGCGGTTTTCCCGGGTCGCCAAGTAAAGACTGGGTACGTTAATTACATTTCCCGAATTTCCTGTTCCTCCATTTCATCTCCATTATCATTTCACATTATCTCTAATCTGGAGGTCTCTTTCAGGGTAGAAGTCTCGGCGGTGCATGGCAGGATGATATGCTCTGATATACTTCCTCCTCCGGTAGGTCGGTTTCCCGTCTTCGAACCGCCTGCTGGGGTCGCTTCCGAACCACAATAGTGGGAACGTCCATTGTCCTGGCCTACCATGGTAGGTTTCCATCTAAGTAAAAATGTAGGACCCTGCCCTCTGCACTGCATTGGCTCCTTGGAACGGCCGCCCTCTTAGCCCTCATCCTTCCTCCCGGGAATGCCACACTTGGGGCATAGGCTGGTCGTTATGCCGAATCCCCACTGTAGTAATCCTAATACTAATATATTCTTAGACTCTTAAAAACTGTCACCATTGGTCTCGTGGTGTAGCACAGTTTTCAAAGGCAATACACATAAATTATCAAGATTTGAACTCTGAAGGTTACTTTTAAATCAGGTGCTACACAAATTTTTGATACAGGAAAGAATGAGTCTACATAAAATAAATGGTGATTAGATCACGTGGATGTGACGATCCTTCAGTAGCATGGTGTTGAAGTACCTGTTTTACTTTTGAAAGTATAAAACTATTAACTAAGCTTTTACTTTTGTTTTGTTTTTGGTATACCTATAAAGCTAGCAAAAGCCATTGAAATGTGCAGTGGTACAGAGAATTCTTAAACTGTAAAAGTCTCTTGCGTCACATTTTCTTTTGCAGTATTTTAGTTTACGAATGAGAATACAAGCTGAATATTAAAGGTACGTGCAATAGAGAAACTGCCTGATTTTATGGCTAGTAATAGAGTTAAGAAATAATTTAAGAGATTCCATAAACAAGGATAGTAAAAATATGTAAGGTTTGAGGAGAAGCAAAAAGTCTTCTTCATTTGTTCATTGGTACTTAAATTATATAGAACTTTACTGTTAAATAGATAACACTTCCTTACAACTCTTTGCTGTTTTAATCAGCATTAATATGCAAATATAGCTATAGAAACATTCTTGGTTTTGGACTAAATTTGTTTTTACCAACAAAAAGAAGTTTTAATGTATAAAAATGAAAAGAATATTTTTTACTGATTGATTATTGATACAGGCAGGTACTGGAACTGGATTTTATCGGAGGGGACTCGCCACAGCAACCAGGCTTAGCTTATTGTACCTATGTCCCAAATGGCGGCTTCACCGAGAGGAAAGATGGGGCGAGAGGAGATAGAGGGTTGCTGCCCCAAGGAGCCTCATAGTACAGAGGGCAGGGTTCCTACATTTTACTAGATGGAAACTCCCCCGGCAGGACAACAGACATCCCATCCTGCTGTGGTTCAGGAACAGCCCCGCCAGGAGACTTGGTTTCAGAGACCGGCAACTGTCCTATCGTAGAAGGAAGTCTTTACTCAAAGCACATCATCCTGCCATGCACCGCCGAGACACCCGCTGACACTTTCTAACCTGGGGGAGACCCCAAATGAGAGATGGTGTGAAATGATAATGGAGGTGAAATGGAGGGACAGGAAATTCGGGGAATGTAATTAACCTACCCAGCATTCGCCAGACGACCCGGGAAATCTCCCAAAAATCCCATGGGTCAGGTAAGTCAGCCACGGAAATCGAACCCGGATTACCCGAGTGTGGGCAACAGACGAAACTGCCTGAGCCATCCCGCTCGATTACAGGCAGATAGTTGATACAAACAAACAATTGTTATTAACTTACAATAAGTTTATAATAATAGTACCACAACACCAGCAACATATATATATATATATATATATATATATATATATATATATATATCGCCTGCTCCCTGCTGTTTTCATTAAAGCATCAATACTGTCGCGAAACCGTCATCTACGATAGCGCGGCTAGTGTACACAAAGAGCCGGCAAATAAAGATAGCTGAGATAAAGGACTTGCCGGCACAGATAGGATTTTACGTTTGGAAGGTTCTAGTGATATCTTGATTGACAGAGAAAGGTTGTTTTCTTATTTGTTCCAGAAACCTCTCGAATTTATCAATGAGGTATTTAAGAAGGCGACGACTCGCCAAGAGAAGTGGTAAGCAGAAAACAGCTGTAAAGTGTTGTTGTAACGAGAGCTGATGTTGTAATCAGAACGTTTGTTATTGTCATAGACATTGGTAGACTGTGTGTATGTGACGTAATGTTGTTACGTGAGAATTGAACAGTGTATTTCCACGGAAATAAAGAACATTTGGAATATCTGCAACTTGGACTTTTAATTCTACGAACCCACAAGGTCACAATCTCCTCGATGTGCAACCAACGGTTCTAAGAAAATTTTGTTCCGATGTGTCTGCAGGTATGCTAAATTCTTTTAACATTTTTCACTTTCTGTGGATTTAATGGAATAGGAGTATTATACTGTGTTGCAAGAACAGTGCTACAGACCTCGGTTGCTTGTTTCTAATATATTGTCAAGATGGCGTGGGCCCGCCTGGCTGCCTGGGCCACCTAGGGATGGGATCAGTGGCCGGTCCTCTTACTGAACAATACATCGAACAGAGCAATTGTCATCGTGCATCACCTCCCGTCTCCCGAAGATTCGTTTTGGGCTGCTCCAGTAGGGTCCCTTTCTAGAACGTTCCCCTTTTAGCCGGGAGCTATATAAGGGGCTGAGGAGCGCTTGGCGGTCATTTGAGTCCAATTGAGTTGACTCGAGCCGAGAAGAGTAGAGTTCTCAGTGGATAGATTTTCGATAGACAGTTGATAGTGAGACTTCAGTTGAATGCCGAGAACAGTGTGAAGTGCAGTTCAGCTGTGAGTTGTGACTCCATAGTTCAGTTTTGATTCAATGCAACGGATTTTTCTTCTGGGTGAGCTCAAGAGTGTTTTAAGTATAATGTTTGGGCTATGCTGAGCACTTAAGGGATAAAGTGTGTTTTGTAGGGAATAGTGTTCTCGTTTGCTACATATCTTAGTCCACGGACCAATGTAAACATATCCACTGACTGCGCATTCTTCTTCATTACAAATGCCAAATTGAGTCTTGGATTTTTATTTAGAATGTAATAATTAAATCTAAATTATTTAGAATGTAAGCTAAATTATATGTACTGGCAACATTCTCTTTTTATATATAAAAATATTGCTAACAATCGTTCGATTTTCTAATCTTAAGGGCTAATCTTAAAGCTCCCAAAGTGAAAATAATATGGACAACGGTTTTCTTTTCTGTTCTCACCATACTTCAGAGCCCCGTATCCCACAGCTATGGAAGTTTTAGCTGTAACAACTGGTTGTATGCATATTCACCAGGTTCACCAAAGGAATGACCAAATAACCTGTAGTTGTTTTGTCAACAGCTTTTCAATTATATCCAGAAATCAAAGGGAGTTGAAGTGTATTTTATCCATGGCGTTTAGTAATTGGAGTTAAATGCTAAAACCTAGCAACCATGTGGCGGGTTCAATATGTGTAAGAAAGGCTTAAATTTGCGAAATTCTTTTAACAACAGGATGAAAGAGAATTATAATATTTGGATCAACGTTGGTATGCTACTTTGTAAGAAAATTATGATGTGTTGCGTGTTGAAATTTTGTTTCCATGATGATGAAGTTCGCGTCATTGATCTATGATAAATAATTCTGTCTTTTAATTTAGCTCTGTAATTTTGTTATTGTATTACGGGATGATTAAATTTGAAAATTTTGAACGTTTAATGAATTTATAAAGAATTAAATTTCATTTTCCCAGCTATCCTCCACTATCTTATCCTTCTCATACATCTATTCTCGGTGTATGAGAAATCTCATCCCAGATTCGCAGTATCGAATTCATATAATATATTAATCTCAATTTGACCGAGCGGGATGGCTCAGGCGGTTTCGTCCGTGGCCCGCATTTGAGAGGCCCGGGTTCGATTCCCGTGAACAACCTATCTGACCCATGGGTTTTTGTGGGTTTTCTAGGTTGCCAGGCGAATGCTGGGTATGATAATTACATCCGTCGAATTTCCTGCCCCTCCATTTCATCTCCATTATCATTTCACGCCATCTCTCATTCGGTGGTCTATTTCAGGGTAGAAGTGTCGGCGGGTGTCTCGGCACCTTGGGTCGGCCGTCCTCTGTCCTCTCTCGCCTCATTCTTCCTCCCGGGGATGCTTAGGTACAATAAACCACAGGTTTCGGTGCCGAATCGCTTACGTAGTAATCCTAACCTCAATTTACCAAAATAATGATTCTGAAGCTTCTTTGTTGATAACTATGTACTTGACGAGCACTAAATACAAAATATAACAACAATTTTGTACAATAACTCTTATAACACTGCGACTACTAAACTTCTTCACTCCATAGTCTCTCGGAAGTTGAGTTTTGTATCTCTTAGCAACCGTTCATTTCGTTTTTGTATACTCAACACTTATAGCCACCTATACATATTTTTTGTCTCTTATTCACAATGGTTCTTCAAATTCTCATTTCCATACCGCATAACATAAAAATTTATATATCATATATTGTTCAAATCATATCATTGTTTACAAAACTATACTCCTAGAAGGTATAATTAATGGTTAAAAATATACTGCCAGGTGCAATTAAACATGCCGATAATTCTGGATTTCTATGCTTTTTCGTTTATTTGATGTTAAGAGAATCTCCTTATCATTCGTGAGCTCTTCTCTTATTGGTTTTAATTCAAGTCCTCGACACATACACAATGACTTACAACAAAGGTAAGCGAAGCGCGGTGTGTACGGAAGCATTTCCCTTGAGTGACTGGAAGGTAAACTTCACCACGGCTGTCCACACCAGCGTCTGTAAACATCCAGGAGCGGGATGGTTGATGCAGAGGCGGTTTAGTATTTCTTTACCAACATCGCATTATATCGCGTCTAATTTTGCTTCTCAATTTACACCCCACCTTTTAAAGCGGTGGCCATGTCGGTGGTATTTCTTTTGGAGCACATTGCCATTTCGGCAATGGTGATAATGTGTGTACGAGCTGTCGCTGAATTTCCTTGTGTTTTGTACATTAGAACACCCTCCACCCCTACACTCATTCATGTTTCTAGACTCTGGAGTAAATAGGCAATAATCTTGGCTAGAGAAAATTCCCTCGACCGGGAATCGAATGCAGGGCAGTTGATCTACCGACTGAACTACGCAGCCAGTTAGATATTATTTTAGGCACTCCATTGTACATACGTAGACACGTTCAAGGTTTCCAGTAATAGCTTTGCAAAGATTATTGCGCGATATCTTACTCAACTTCCTCTCATGAACGTCGGTTTAAAATTATGATGCATTTAATGACGCACATCCTTCGTGTTTCGTCCTCTATTTACTGAATCACTTAACCAGAGAAAAAGGCTGTAGTTAATACTTTACCGATGTTGACGCACGTATTCTTTCCTGCTGGATTTTTCTAAGCCAGCGATTGAAAATGTTCCAGTGAAGCAATGGTCGATGGCTAAGAAGACCAGGTTTCCTGTACTTGGCTCACAAATTGCAGTTTTTAAATCTGTACCCAAATGTTTAAAACCTTTAACAGTGTAAACAATAAAATATTTATTAAATGGATACGAGGCATCTTGATGAGTATCGTTAGCTTCCAAGAACCCAGAAGAAGCTCACGACATGATGAGCGAAACGTCGCAAGTCTAACAAAGATGACGCGGCCTTCGCCGTAAGCTAAGAATACCCAAGTGTTTATAACAGTACGGTTCTACGCTATTTAAATGACAATGCGATGTATCCATTTTCTCTGTATTGGTATTATAACAAGAGGACTCAAATATATTAAGGTAGCTCGTGTCAAGCAGCTACACGGTCTTTGTTGGGTAGCAAAGTGGACAAAATAAACAATACCCATAGGTACCAAAGGTTCCGGAATCACCAGTAAATTAGATCTGAAATATTTTTAACTCTTTTGGAGGTCTTTACTTTTACTAGACGAACTCTAAAAGCATCTTCGAATATCAAGCGCGATAATGGATATTCCAGAAATGAAACTCGATACAGAAATTATGATGGTATTATGAAATAATTTGGACATTGTTTAATTAAACCACAAATTTACTGTCATTCATAGCGTTTAGTAACTTGATCTATAATGTGATGCACGTGGGGCCGCGCCATGGCTGAGTGGATAGACCACTTGGCTCTCACCAAGACGGCCCGGTTTCAATCTCAGGCGACCGCAAAGTGAGATTTGTGGTGGACAACGTGGCACTGAGACAGGTTTTCTCCGGGTCCACCGGTTTCCTCCGTCAGCATTCCACCAATTGCTCCATTTTTTAACAAAATATATATCTATGTATATAGATATATATTTTCCTTTTCCTTATTTAACCGTTTTTTTATTGTTTCCGTTTAATTACCTATCTGTTTTCTGTAGTTTCACACACATACACTGTACACATAAACACCCATGCCCAGGGTGGGACTCGAACCCGCAACCCTCTACGTGGTGTAACGCTAGAGACATACGTTCTAACGACCATGGCTACGAGGGCCGGCGCCATCGTCATCTTTCCTATCGTTCAGCTCACCCTCATATGTATCATCCACTTCCTTCACTTTCACACCAGACATTGGGCTGATCACCTATCCTGGTTCTCTATCGGGTCCAAAGCTTCGGTTCCTCAGGCCCGACTTTAAACGGGGTAGGGGAACAGGAATCCCTTACACCACGATAGTGCTATAACTACGGAAGTTACAGAAGAAGAAGTAGAAGAAGAAGCAGCAGAAGAAGAAGTGATGCACGTGACATCTATGTAGGTGTCGCTAAAAGAGCCTTAAACTATAGGACAGCGGCAAACAATACAAGAATCTCCGTACTCTAAATCTGCCAATGTAGCCGTTTGGAAACATGTGAAGTAGGTTAATTATAATGTTCTGTGTACAGCCTAAATGTTACAATTGGACGATTCTCAATCTTTCATAGAATCTTTCTATTAAGTCATAGCTTGTATGTCTTCAAATTGTGTAAAAAAAGCTATTATGTACTCTCCAAGTCACCCTGATGCTAGAATACTTATATATTTGGAATTGTAAAGCTACGTACACACGTTATTTTCAAGTATTGTGTAAATCAATAGGATGCTGGGCATCAAAGTGTGTTGTGTGACCTATCCTTTGAAATGTAATCCGAAGAAACCCTTATTCGCGTAACTTTGGAGTGAAGAAAGGGTAGTTTCAACGGGATGCAGCATTGAAAACCCCAAACCCAGCAATTTAAATACCAAGCTTGCTGAATTTTTTTCAACTTAGTTCTGATGCATAGTGGACACAGAATTCAAAATTTGGTTTTTGTAATTTCAATAGTTTTTGAGTAATTAATTTGCGAAATTCAAAATTTGGGAAAAATTCAAACCGCTCCACGTGATGAAAATTTTGAAAATTTTAATTTTTCTATTTCTAAAAATACTCAGATGGTTATGAAGAAAAGATCTGTCATATGAATTTCTTATACTGTCTTTAGTTCCAGAGGGATAAAATAAGGTATGGAGCAAGCCAAAAAAGCCAAAAAAGGATTAAATGTTTGACTTTATAAATCAATAACTTTAAAAATATAGTGTATATTAAACATTCATGTAATATAAACCTTTTTTTGCTTTCTAAGAACATGTGTTGAAAAATTTAGAAGGATTTAATCAAAACTGTATCGTGTGGAACATTTTGAATGACAAAAAATGTTGAAAAAACTATAACTGAGTAAATCAAATTTTCAAATCCAAAACATTTTCCTTCTCAGCTATATGTCTTGAAGCAGACTTAAACCCTCCAGATAGATAAGTTGGACCCTCCTGCCTCTTTCGTCTCTCTTCTGCAGCAGTTTTCCTCAATTTTAGTTTCCTTCTGGGTGTTTTAGAATTTACCTTCACAGAAGTTACTGAATGAAGTAAGCGTAATTGGTCCGTCTTTGGCTAATTTTTAGAGATGCTGGTGAAATCTCAGTATCCATTGTCTGACTGCAGCTTGAGTGAGGCAGAACAACCAAAACTGAATTCACTGATGGTTGATGTCACAGCAACCTGAAGTCTCTTCTTTGACACAAATATTTCCTTTGGACATTTATGCCATATCATGCAATGTAAACTTTCATTTGCATTTTGTGTCTTACCCAATGTACATCTCCTTAGGATTTCATCTAATGCCAGCCTTTGGTACATAGGCATTAGTATTCTTACCACATCAGGCCTCAAGTATGTTCCCATTGTTATGTTGTTATGTTTAGGTGTTTCTTCCCATGTATCGTTTAGCCTATTCCTGATCCTAAGTATGTTCACAGTCAACCAAATGTCTGTTGTTACAAAAAATGTTTTACCTATAACCTATATAACAGTTATATGCAAGTTTAGATGTATAAAACAGTTTATAAATGATTTAGTACATTCAATCGAACTCAAATGGCAGAATTCTGTGAATCCAAGGGCCGGCATGCACGTGCGCATGGGTATTTAAATTGTCATGTGAGGGTATTTAAATACCCGAAACTCATAAATTTAGTTGGATTATGATACTATAAAGTTCAAAGTATTTTATTAGCTCAAAAACAAAAAATATTTTTCCAATATTTTAGCCAATTTCGGTTCTGCATTCGCTTAATATGAGATGCTCAAAACAGACGTGGGAGTTAATAGTCTGGTCTTCTATAGTGCATTGAGAAACGTTAAAATACGACATTAAGGTGCCTGATTTGTTATTTGAGGAAAATTCCAAGACAATGTCTTATAGTTTTTATTTTATTTAGCATGTTTTACTTCGTATGTCTATATATGCCAGGTCTATGCCTGGACGATGAAGACGCTATTTAGTGTTCACCCTATATCAGCTTCTGTGTGAAGGGGTCAGTCGGTCAGACAGCTCAGATACAGCGCCACTTGAGTAGGCGTACCACGAGAATTAGCACCGTTTACATTGTTACGATAGCGGAACCACTAGCTAATAGTAAGCAACTTGGTATTCAGTTCGAACTCCGGAGATTGTATAGAACAAACGAGCTACATGGGGAGTATGAAACGTAATAAGCAACAAGGATGAATTTTATCAGCTGGACCAAAAAAATTATATATATATAAATTTACTGAGCAAAGGAAAATTCGCCGATTTGTGCGAGTTAAACTCAGTTGGAAAATAAAGAAGTAAGTCAGCTCCTTAATAAGTACCTTTGGAAAACGGAAATCACACATTTTTAGCATCTCTGTGTTTGTGTATAACATTAACTAAGGATAACTTGAAATAAAGCTACATAATTTTTGGTTGGTTAGAATAGTTGACTGTTGGTCTTGTCCTTTTCTTTGTTGTTTCTCTTCTTTATTTTTGTTACGGACTCAGTTTGGATAAATTTTTCTAATAGCCTATAAACTGTTAATGTCTTATTATTTGTAGCAACAGCTAATTTGTGTACAAATCCAGCCTAGCTGTGCGAAGCATTTTTGTTCTAGTAAAACTTAAAATAGTAGATACAGATTGTCCTAAAGTTTACACAAACAACACACAGCATCACAAAACGTTGTTCCAAATGTACGTAATGTTTAACATTACAGACTGAACAGCTAATGCCGTTACACTCCTAAGCCCCTGAGTTAGGCAACTAAGTAGATTCAAGTACTCTGGAAAATGTCTGCCCATGTTGATAGGTATTTATTTTGCATGTGATCAAGTTACTGGTAAATGCTAAGGGAATGTCCATGTAAATCTATTTTATCAAACAGGATCATGACTGTTGCTGCTTTTTATATTTTACAATGACTGATCATGCGCGAAATAACATACATTCAGTGATTAATGTTACCTATAATGAAATTCATAATCAGAGCAACAGGAATAATGTAGCTTCCCAAATGACTTTTATGGCTTATTACGAATTTTGTTTCAAGTCATCTGAATTGCATAAACACACCTTTAAAAGGAATATTTGGAATTGATAGATATGGAATGCATATTATAATATAAATTAATTCTTTCAAAATTCATATTTAGAAATTTTATGGTCACATGTGTTTATGACATACCAACTGGTTTTGCTGTCTATACTTTTGTATGCAACTAAGTTACTTGCAATCCATAATGTCAAACGGGAATACTAAAAATAAATAAACATGACGATTTAGATCCAATGGTCTCACCAGTCAACATAATTTCAGCAATTTTGTCTATGAAAATCAAATGTGCAACATTCTGTAAATATGTGGAGATCTGATTTTGAACTTTGCTAGGCTGTACAACTTTAGTAGTGATAAGTTGACACACTTACGTGTGGTCGATTCTCCAACGAATTATAACTTTTTATAAAACAAGGAATGATAAAAGATTCTTATAATATAAGCAGTTTACCAAGCGGGATATTTCCGCGATACTCTGTAGGGGTTTCATTCATAAGGTCCCAGGTTCGATTCCCTTGTAATGACCACTCTGTCCTTGAGGTTTTTTGGTTTTTGTTATTGTAGGTGAATAATATAATGCCAGGAATTTTCTTGTCATTTAATACTCTTATGGTTTAGTCGAAGGATCAAGCGAGTGTGTCACGACCGATGCGTGGACGGTGAAGCTTCTTTGTGAATCTGTCTGTCCTGGCATTCGGTGTTGAACGGGGCCTCAGAGAGATTTACCATATGGAGGGATAGGCTTGTCAGGAGTTCCAGCCATTTTCTGGATATATCTAAGGAAGTTAGGTACCCCACCTGTATGCAGCTCCGAATTTTGTCGCCCTTTGTGTCTTTAGCTTCACCGCCGTTGTCAATCTAGTAGCTGTTGACACCTTCATATCATAACTCCACGTAGCTTCATCTGCCATCGAGCCATAAATCACCAAACTAAACAGCCGACTCGAGTCGTCGTTCAACAGCACTTAAGCTCCCCGTGGCTATTGAGGGATAGTAACGCTAAACCAACTGACTCATCCCTGGAACCGGGAATTGCCATTAAGCACTTCTGAATTTTACTCGCAACAATCAGCAACCTAAGATGGTTCTGTCTCTTTCTTGCCTTCGTTTCTCGCATCGTTTTAGTTTGAGACAGATTGTGGCAGTAGTATCACCACCACAACCAACACCAACAGCGCCGACAGTAGACTCAGTGCCGTCGTAGCCTCAGTCAATGTCCTACCACAATACATCAACTACATGCCAATCTCTTTATGGTATACAGTAGGAATTCAACAACCACGACAACTTCTACGAATAATGCATGCAAATCTGAACCCTCATGGAGCAACACGTTCTTCAGAATCCATCACCACTGCGAAGACAGTACAACACCAGATGCTAGCAATGACTATTTCCTTGTTTAACAGATAATAATTAAAGTTTGTCTCCCCTACCCCCTCTCACCCCTCTACTTCATTACCCTTGCTTTCCAAAGCTAGGTAATTTCTTAGAGCTATAGTGACGGTGTCGAGTCATGTCCATAGCTTACCCATTGTCATCTTTAAGGTGCAGGCCTTTCCCGCAACAGCTTCATTATCGCCACTTACGGAAATATATCAACGGTACTTTATTTCACGAAATGTCCCTTGTTGCTCCTTACTTCCTCTCATCTCATCTCTCTTCTTCTCTTTGCAAAACTAAAATTTAAAAAAAAAATAAAAGATCTTCCTGGAAGTTTCCTGAAGCACAATAGGTGGCGGCGATGACGAGATGTTCCAAGCTGAAAGTAGCCCGATAGAGAATGAATCATATAACTGACCTATGTAGACTCTAACCACTTAACAGATAGGCTAGGAAGGATTTAAGGGTGTCATAAGTGGCAACATTGCTCCTCTCAAGAATTAAATTACCTATACGTAAGTTCTGAAACTTTCCTGCGCTTCCTAATCACCAGTGTTATAATATTTAGGTGCGTACCTTTTCTCTTCTAGTGAGTGTTGATTTGATATAGATATCTGTTTGTACTTCAATAAGAGAATATACATTTTTTTTTAATTACAAGAGCACCCTTTTGTTCGCTTTTGCCTTATTTTAGTACCTTTTCCCTTCATTTTCAATAAGAAATTTACATCTAAAAATCCTAAACTTATTAGTAATCATAACCATATACGGCTTGGTTCCTTGGTGATGAGACAATCCTGTTTTGCATATGCTCATTATAGTACGGATGTGAAGAGTAATCTCTGATTAACAGGTTGAATCTGTACCACATGTAGGTTTCTGGGTGGAGCGTTTACTGCCAATCTACTTTCTCATTAACAGGCATGTGTTGATATAAAGATTACTTGGCCCCATATGATGGTCCTATTATATTTCTATCTTTTTACGGATCTACTGTCCGCATAAGAAGTTTCATTGACAAGAATAGCAGATTTTGGAGAACAATACTTAACATATACTTAATATGGTGTTCTACTAAGTACAAAAACGACGGTCCCTTAGCATAGGTTCAAGGAAAATTATTGAAAAATATAATTCCCTTCCATCTGAACCTTAATTAGTACATTCTTATACATCCTGCCACGGTTTATGACATTAAGCTATCTGCAATGCTTTTCGTGATTCAAGAACCAGATGTTTTCAGAAAAATTCCAGAAAACTGGTTGAACGTTACTTTTTACTATGATATCCATGAATCACAAATGTAATTACCGTTTCTTCAAGATCCATTACAATTACCAACATTGAGCTAACAAATTGCCAGTATCTGCAGATGGCAATCACGTTTTTCATCTTCCTTGTTTTATTTCAGAGAATTGATTATAGGGGGGGGGGTGCTATTGGTTAATGTTAAAAGAGGAATATCCATAATTATTTCATTCTTTGCTTTGCATTTCGACGTGTCTCTGTTGACATTTTAAATACGTCAACTTAATCAGGATGCCATTTGAAGAGACAAAAAGCACATATTTTGTTTACCATGGCTTCCTTGGATTTTCAGTTTCACCAGAGTATGGATGTTGTTAGTAAATACTTTAATGATAATATTATTGCCATTATTTTGAAAGGCATTTAGTGGACCTCGCCTTTCGACGCTTTTACTGTTAGTATTTGAATGCTAATCATCTTTTTTAAAGTTGTTTTGAACTATGGGAAATATAAGTGAGGATATATTACATTTATGTGTATTGTGACTTTGTGGGTTCGTGAAATAACAAGACGAGGTTAGAAAACACAAAAAACTACACTTTATTTTCCTCGCAATACACCGTTCAATATTAAAATTTGCTAGAAGCTCAAAAAACTGTTTATTTTTCCAACTCTACACTCAACTGTCTCGCTTCCGGTAACGATCGGTCCCGAAGTTTCCCGAATCTCACCAGCCATCATTTTTCATCGGCTTCGCGAATCTACCGCCAGGGTGACAGTATAACAGCAAATTAAGTTTTTTTTTGTATTAATTCAGATCCTTCTGTTGATTAAGTGGCACATGATTTATATGCATATAAATCTACTCTGTGAATTATTGGTTACCTCATAATGAATTGGCTGCGCATTGTTGAAAGACACTTAACTATTCCAGACGAGCCGTATAAAATATTAGTTACCCATTTTAATGTACGGTTCAGGTGGCTGGACTAGCATATTATGTAAACAATTGTAATTGTATTCCATTTGGAGGATGTCAAAAATGCTTACTGTTGCTGAAGAATTCTCTGCGATAATTCCAGTGTCTAAACTGTGTTCAGTTTAATTTCCTTATGGTAAATATTATCCTAAATGAAGATACAGGTTTCCCCAATAGAAGCAGAGCTTTCATAGGATTGTGTTAAGAAGTATACCGCTTAATCTAAACTATCCAGCTCTCCTTAGTGTGTAATATTAGGAATGTTTTCGCTCAAATAATTAGAATAATTCAAATTTAGTTAGTAAATTATTATGTTTCCAAAGTAACATCTTTAATGTCACATAGTGAAGCTAATTTAAGTGTTATTTAAGACTTCGTTCATGAATTTTCTACATTATTTAAGCTTCTTCGATATACAAATACACATTTTCGTTTCTCAAAGATTTGTGTGTGTCTGCAAGTTCTTCAAGTTCACTGATTAATTTGAAAGCCAGCAAAATATAGATCTGAGCCTCTTATTATAATGTTCTAGATAACTTTATAGCTTAAGATACCATAAGGGTAATTAATTTTTGCTTTTAGCCATTAATTTCCGTGATGAAGGTATGGATTGGTATTTCAGTTCTTCTTTGTGTCCTTTTTTGGCAGGAGGCTTATTAATTGTGAGTTTAAGAACTCCAGTATATTTGGTTCATGGCCATACAGAGTGTCACGTTTTCATGAATCTCACTTTGCTGTGAATGTGCTACTTCTTGAGTACACATGTTTGAGGTGTGTGAATGTGGGATCTGGTCTGTTATAGCATCTTCACATACATGTCTTTTCTTATGTTGTTTTTTTCTGGAGTGTTTTTGGTTCAGTATTATCAAACTAAATTCTTTGGGACAGCTTAGCACGGCTCGAGAACTTCCTGCCGATGATGGTGTAGTTATCCTTTACTTTTTGTAGTAGATTAGATAACATTTGTATTCATTCTTTTAATTACATACAGAATATGCGACAGGTCAAATTACATATAATTATACAAACATACAAACATAATAGAAGTGTTACATGCTCACTAAGTACTCCCTTAATGAACAAAAACAAATTCTCAGTAACAATGTTAGTAATTATGCTTGCACTTTTCTTTTAAATTTGTCCACCGAAAAGATTTTCTTGATATCAGATGGTAATATATTACATAATACAATGTCATTTTACGTAGCCTCGTATAATGAGATTCTATGACGTCAGATACGGACTATATCTGTGTTTATTCTGTTTCTTTTTTAATTCATATAAATGTTTCTTATTTCAATCTCGGTAGCGTGGTGGTAGCGTGTCGGCCTCGCGTTCAAGAGGTCCCGAGTTCGAATCTCGGTCAGGGTAAGTTACCCGGATAAGGTTTTTTCTGGGGTTTTCCCTTATCCTGAAAGACGATAAAACGGGTAACTCAAAGCTCTATGGACCCTGGGCTCATTTGAGCATCATTTCACCCATTCTATTCATCGCCCGATATGACTTAACGTTGGGGGACGTAAATTACAAAAAAACTAATAATAATAGTGATGATGATGATAATAATAATAATAATAATAATAATAATAATAATAATAATAATAATAATAATAATAATAATAATAATAATAATAATAATAATAATAATAATAATAATAATAATAATAATAATAATAATAATAATAATAATAATAATAATAATAATAATAATAATAATAATAATAATAATAATAATAATAATAATAATAATAATGGACGTGAAAATAATAAAATACTTAATAAGTGACAAGATGGTTTATATAATTTATTTTGTCTTTAACTAGCATGTTTATCACTTTTTTATTTTTAAGTCTTTATTAACTTATTTTTTATCTTATTTATTTACACAAATATGACATACGCCACATATTATGGAAATACGTGAAGTATACAAACTACTCAGAACAATAGGTTTATTTAGTACCAATATATATCGCTCAATTTTGCTGCTAACTTCCCCGCCTTTACTTCTAATCTCAAATTTGAGTCAATACGCCTAAGAATTTAACATGTTTTACGTAGTGCATTCGTTTATCTTCTCTTTCTAAATTAGGTTTATACTGAGTTCTAGTTTTTAAGTGCCTAAAAGATATTGCATGTGTATTTTCTTTATTACCAAACAATTTTGTACTATATGTTTTATTTTATTTACCATGTTTTATTTTATTTACCATGACTGATATATTTGTATCATCTGCAAATAACATAACGTGTCCTTCTGAGAAGTTATTGGGTACAGAGTAAACTTTGTGATTTCTATTGGACCTTTTTGTTCAACAAATTTGGGAGTATTTAATTCTGTAATACACACATTATTTATAGCATGAAGCATTGTATTGTCTTTTAATTATCAAAATGAAACATTATTCTATATACAATAATTGTGGTATCAGCCGAAGCTATTTTTAAAAGATTAACAGCCACCACATTAATTACTATACCTAAGTAATGATATGACCCTTGGGTTAAAACGATTAAAAGTAAATAAATATCAACCATTTTAATCTCTGAATATACTCTAAATTAAAATCCCAAGTATAATCGGCATGTGCTCAAACATTTATTTATTCCTCCCTCTCTCTCTCTCACTCTTTTCTTTCTTTCTTTCTTCCGTATGTCTTCTAAGTGTATATATAAAAGTGAATACTGTGCATAAAATCCTCAAGAAAATATTAATTCTAGTGTCTTTTGCTTTAAAAACGTGGACGTTCCAAGGTCCCTCATCATACATATTCTGCCCGCCTCGGTAGCGCAGATGGTAACGTGTCTGCCTCACGTTCAAGAGGTTCCGAGTTCGAATCTCGGTCAGGGTGAGTTATCTGGATGCGGCTTTTCCGGGGTTTTCCCTTATCCTTAAACGAATGTCGGGTAGCTCTAAGCTCCATGGACTGTGGACATATTTGAGCATCATTTCACCCATTTCATTCACTGTCCGATATGATTTAAGTTGGAGGAGTAAAATTACAAAAAAATACATATTCTTTTAGTAAACGTATTATAATGCGATTTTCTCTCTAGAATTAGATGATGAAAGCGTTACTTTTGTAATTGGTTATAAAAACCTATCAGTGAAAGCGTTAGTTGGAGGAGTTATTTTGGAACATTTCCATCTTCACAACCGTTCCAAAGTGTGCGGTTGCTTAGTTCTATTTATTCTGTTCTTCTTACTACAGGTGCAGTTTTCCATAAAAAACATTGTGTAAACCATGGCCATAAACCATTTCATTTATTAATTCCTTAAGTCATTAATGAAACAACAAAATGTTTATTATTTAAAGCGCAAAAACACTAAAGCTAGCAGGAAATAACAGCTAATAATAGCATAATTTATGTATTTAGAATGAATTATTCACAGAACAATGTACTGACATTGGCCAGTTACATATTGCCGCATATTATTGTATGATAATGAACACATCAGTTTATCAATGAAAGAATTTTGTCGTTTGCTTAAGCAGTGTAATGAATGACACACAAAGAAAATACTTCCTCCATTAAAAGGCATAGATCTTTAATTTTTACGGAAATACAGAAGGAACACAATGGAACTTTCTGTTTTTACTTAAACATTTTGGACACAACAATTTTTCTTTGAATATGGATATAATCACAAGATTTTGCATCGAAAACATGCATTTTTAAAAGACAGATAATAGATAAAATCATGATTTTCACAGTTCGTTCTCCCAGCAAACAGGGGTTTAGTTGGCCGGTATTTAAAGGTACACTTATGCGAAGCTTTGTAAGTTCTGTATTTACTAATGTATATTTTGAAGTTTATTTCGTAAGCAGCACACCAAATCATTAACACCATAATAATTTTCATATATCCAGTAATTTTAAAGTCATTATTAAATTAATTATTTCAGTGGCAAAAATGGCCCATGTAAGAAAAAAGTAGAGGTTTCTGAATAATTATCTGTTTTGGCATATTTAACCAGACTTATATTCTGCTACGCTCTTTATTCGGGCCCCGCGGCGGGTGCCATATTGTCGCGAACCCGATCGCGATAGCGCGGCTTGTGTACACAAAAAGCCTGGAGATAAGGAGTATGTCGGAAGAAATAATGATAGCGCGAGATAAAAGATCTGCCGGCACCGATAGGGTTACGCTTCTGGAAGGTGATAGAACATTCGATTCCTGTTTGGTCCAGAAATATCTCGAATTTTCGAAATAGGTATTTAAGGACGTGACGGCTCGCAAAGAGTTAGTTGTGAAACAGTGTTGTGAAATGAGAGACAGCCAGCTGTGTTATTGTAACGAGAGCTAAGGATGTAATCTGCTGTCACTGTTTGTTATTGTGATCGACCTTGGTAGACTGATGGTGTATGTAACGTAATGCTGCTGTAATCTATAAGAGTATTTCTACGAAAATAAAGGATATTTTTAATTTCTGCAACTTGGCCTTTTAATTCTACGAACCCACAAAGTCACAATATATAATCAGTTTTCTATTTTGCTAATTTCTCACCATCTTATTCGGATCCACGTTCGGGCGCCAGATGTAACCTGTTTTCTATTCTACTACGATCCACACGTTGTGGCGACATGTGGAACAGGATTTCTATGGTGAAGATGGGATGCCCGTTGACTATTTCGAAGCCCCAGGTCGGAAAGCCATGTGTAACAGGGTTACTTCGTTGTAGTTTGAATTTCGATGTTGAATATTGTGTCTGCTTAAACATGAGTCATGAGTGGTTACCAGTGAAAGAAATAAAATTTGGATAACTTCAATTTCGTAATATATAATTTATATTGTATAATCTGGATTACATTTTACTCGAACTTTCTTTCCTAGTCAATCATTGCAGGTTACCTCCAGCATATCGATAAATCCTTACTTCCTTTATAAATAGTTTACGTTAATTACATAAAATCACTCACTCATGCACGTCCATTCTTCACTATCAAAACTTTTATCTTCTCCGCGTCATTTTTTTACCATGAAGTAGGATTATTGATTTTTCTCCTCATAGCAACCGTTCATTTTCTTTATATTCACGTCATTACATGACTCACTAAATTTCCTTCTAGAATCTCACTTCCACACACTCAACACAAACATTATAGTAAGAGGGCTGTTCAATAAAGAATGATCATCATTTCCTTTTGACAACGTACCTTTACTCATCCTCATAATTTTGATAGTCCTTTTCAAAATAGTCTCCCCTGAATGCGATGCACCTGTCCCAGCGTTTCTGCCAGTCTTCAAAGATATGCTGGAAACAATTTTTTAGAGATCCTTCAAAATCGCCTCCGCAGCCTTCATCACTGCTTCTGATTATGGATAATGCCTCCCACAAAGGCGTTTCTTCAAGTTAGGGAATAGAAAAAAGTCACATGGGGCTAAATCCGGACGATAGGGAAGGTGAGAGATCTGCTTCACTAAATTTTTGCAAGATATTCAGCAACAATATTGGCAATATGCGGCCGCGCATTATCCTGGTGCAGCATCTAGCCTGCTTTATGGAAATGTGGTCTTTTGTGACTGATATGGACTTGCAATGTTTTCAGGATATCCCTGTAGTATAGTCCAGTTACAAATGTGTGTGCAGGTACAACATGCTGATAAACCATTCCATGAGTATCAAAGAATGAAATGACCATAACTTTCCCAGCAGAAGTAACCACTTTTGCTTTTCGGGCGTTGGTGATAAAAGAGATTTCCACACTGAGCTTTGCTGTTTGCTCTCAGGATCAAAATGATGTAGCCAAGTTTCATCAGCAGTGATTACATTTGAAAGAAACTCCGGATCTTCCTCTAATATCAACTTTAACCGCATGTTACCTCCATTGCAGAGGTAGGCGATACTGAACTTGTCTGGACTTGCCTGGTTCTCACAGGCAGGAACCAGGAGTACCAACAATGAAACTACTACGGCGTGTTTGTTTCATATTAAGCTAACAGAATATAATAAGATTGAATTTTAGTGCGAAAAATTATGAGCGTGAAAAAATTATGAGCATTCTTTATTGAACAGCCCTGATACTTTTAAACTTTTTTCCCAAATTCCAAATAACACCACCAAGCAAATGAACAAAACTCATTTTCAAGGCCAAACAAAAACAACCGTCACAACTCCAATTAATATTTAAGATGAATACCGATTTTAATGACATTATAGATTTTTTAGAAAAAAAACAGTTATAAATTTATGAGAAATAGCATTTTTTCTAATCTGCGTTAGTTAGCAATTCTAATAGATAATACTCCAATGAAAAATAATGAAGAAGAATCACTTCCAACATTTCTGTACTTATAATTAAGGTACTTCTCTGTAAGTTATGAAGATAATTCAAGAAAAACTTATCGTGTGAAAGTGCAAAATATGTAGAAATATAAACATAATATAGATTATATAATATAATATACAATATAGATTATAAAACTAAATTATACATTTTAATAATAGTCATACACAAAACAGGAGCTTTCTGAAGGATTTCACCTACACTTACTCGGAAGTATACTTTAAAGGGGTTTTTTCTTCAAAATAAGAACGGAACGTTCACAAATATAACAAAACTAAAGTGATGTGCATTCGTATTCTTATTCTGAACCACTGTGACACTAAAATTAGTGATTGGTTGTACAAATAAGTTATAAAGCGATGACAGAGAGTTAGATAAATGACTGCATTGAATATTTAAAATAAATGCCCATATGAAGAAGCCACAGTTAAACTTTTTCATGACAAAGAGATATTGGCGATGCAATTTAAGAGTTGAGCTCAATGTAAATAGCGTAAGCTGGTGTAGCTCAGGTCTTTTAGGGTTCTCCAGTTGACCAAAAATTCGTTAGCCTAAATGTCAGATCCATGAAATTTAGATACGTTAGGCTATAGCAGTCGTAACTAGGGCCGTAAGATACTATTCTGAGGATTAGAAAGAGTTATTAAGTTCTTAGCATTGAGCATGTCACAGTGAAAAGCATTGTGTTTCAGATACGAATTAGCAGCTTTAAGATTGGACCGCATTACATGGGTGTGTTGGTGGGGAGAGATAAGTAGGCAGGGGTGAAGTTTTATAAAAAACAAGTATGTATCTAGAAAATCCATGACTTT
>CM060950.1:111069254-111124254 GCA_030765055.1 Mantis religiosa
ATTCACATAACAAATACATTTATATGACGAAATAAATTTGAGGGAAGAATTCGGACCTAGATACCAGTTTTTAATCCGCTAGGCTCCCAGCAAGCGTTTGACATTCAAGGCTTGATGCAGTTTTTTAAAATTTAATATGCTCCAACGTAAGTCATATCGGGTGAAGAATGAAGTGGGGGACATGATGCTGGAATGAGCCCAGGTTTTATAGAGCTCACAGTTACTCGACATTCATCTTTTAAGATAAGGAAATACTCCGAAAAGTCCCATATCTAGATTCCTCACCCTGACCGACTCTGGAACTCGAAAACTCTTGAAGGTGAGGCAGATACGCTATCATCTACGCTACGGAGGCAGACAGGTCACATACTACACTAAAAGGCTCTTACGCAGAGATGTGAATAGATCACGGAGACAATTGGAACTAGCATATTTATGTTCCGACAGCCAGTGAGAGAATGAGAAGAAATAAGCATGTACAGTCAAGGTAGGTATATAAATAGAGTCGATAGTGTTAGTTCTTATTCACTATTCTGCTGTAAGATGAAGGGCTCGTATGTGGGACGTCTTTCTGGTTGCTAGGCGAATGCTGGTTTGGTTCCTCGTCTACCAAGATATACTTTCCATAATGTCCCTTTCATTTCCTTTCCTTCTCCAGGTTTCATTGCGAATGTACAGATGTCGCGGATGCTTGCTGAAAGAAAAGAGTTCTTACTCCCCGAGGAGAGGACTCTGGAGGCCTGCATGTTTAACGGTTCGTCGGACTTCAAGGAGCTTAATCACTGAGTTGCGCCTTCGAGGTTATATTTTTTACGGACTTCCGTGCATCTGTGTGACCTGTAGCCTCTGTGTGCTTTCACTTCATCTATTCCTCCGACGGGAGGTAGCCAGAATGGATCTATACAGGCCACATTACGCGAAGTGTACCCCTTCGTTGTATCACTTATACCTATACATATTACTTACAAATGCCAGAGATATAGGCATATTTTCCAAAGGCATTGCTTTAAAGATAATGAGGCTGTCTCTAGAAGGGGGTACTACAGGTCTTGGGATCATAGAAGAACTGTACAAACTAACGTTAGGGATCAGACTTCAAAATAAGTCAGCACTGTGGAATTAGAGTGGTTGGTGAAGAAAGGAATCTCACCAGTCCCTCGGTTTTATCTTGTAACAGTATTTTTGTGTTCGGAGGAATTATAAATATATAAAAAATGTATGTAGTTGTGTGATTGGCCGAAGTAGTAGTGGTGTGATGTGGTATGACGTGGTGTGATGACGTGCCAGTGGATCGGCCAATCACAAAATAAAGCGGAAATTACTATAGCGACAAGAAAGTCAATAATCTTGAGAAAAGTGTGATAATCTTGAGTCTTGCTTGAGAACGATGAAAGATGTTGCGGTGATTATAATTGTAAAGGAAAGTTAATAACATTCAAAAAGTGTTATTCGATATTTGTAATAGAAACGAGTGAATCGTAGTTCATATTATATAATTAAATAATATATTACAAAATTGGACTCATATAAATTTTATTTCTGTCACCAAAAATCCGCATCCACACCTGAGAAAAGATCTCATGACTCTTATTTGATCAAAACTCGACTTGGATCTTACAAAAAGTTGGTGTGCTTCCTATCGGCTGCGAGTGGAGGACAAATTAGGAAAGAGTGTAGGGATAATATGGAAAGGCTCATGCAGATCATAGAGATTAATAAGGATGAGAATAGAAAGGAAGTCAATGAGTTGAGAGAGATAATTCAGGAAACTAGGTTAGGTCAGGACATTGTGAAACAAGAAATAAGAATGGAATTAAACAAAGAGTTAGAAACATTTAGGATACAACAGGCAGAAATAACACAAAAACAAAGAGAAGAATTAGGAGATAAAGTAGAACAAAGAATCAATGTAATTTGTTCTGAAATGCAATTACAACATGATGAAAGTAAGACACACCAAGAGGAAATAAAGTTACAAATTGATGAGATAAGTAAAGCAAAAGAAGAAGTAATTTTGCAAATTAAAGAGGTAAAAGAACATTTTGAAAAAGAGAAGGATAACTTAGGAAAATTGACACAAGTTGTAATTGCATTACAGGCTAGTAAAGTAAATAATGTGAAAGAAATGCCTAGAATTAGAAATATAAACGATTGTGACTTACCAGGTGAATTAAGCAATCATCAGAAGTCTGGTGATGTAGTAAGTGAATGTAGTGATTTTGTGAGTCCAGATAATGATATTAATTATCACAGAAACACACAAAACATGTATGATACACCACACAAGGTAATGTTGTTAATGTTTTCTTTAAGATTTGAACACACTACTAACCTAACCTTCAAACAACGTTATAATATACATAAAAACAAAAGATGTATTTATCAAGTTCTGGATGCTTGCAAAGATCAGGTTAGCCAACTGAGGAAAATGTATCACACTAACTGTTCAAAAGTTATGAGTATTAACTTTGTCATAGATACAGGACAGCTAAAAAGATTAGTTATGTGGGCAAATCACCCAACATGAACAACAAAACAGAGAATTATTTTGTATATAAATTGTATATATATAATTTTGTTAAAATTTCAGTTATTTCATTTTAATTATATATATATATATATATATATATATATATATATACGTTTAGAAATTGTTTTGTTAAAATATTTTTATATTGTTAAAGCATGTTTGTTCACAGTTAATAATTTAAAGATGTTAATTATAAAAAAAATACTTTAATGTAAATTTGGGGCGGGGCAAAAACCCACATGAAATCAAAGATATATATTTAAAAAAAAATGTGTTATAATAATGCGAAATTATTGTTAAATGTTCATTTATTATATTTCATTCAATGTATGTATATTGTTATATTTTATGTATGTTGTATTGGTGTTATGTAATATTGGTGTAAACAAAATTGTTAATTAAGGCTGTTCTTCGAAATATATGGAAACAGATTGTTAATTCCTTTATTTGGTTATTTTTCCTATATTTCGAAGAGGGGCATTTTGTAACAGTATTTTTGTGTTCGGAGGAATTATAAATATATAAAAAATGTATGTAGTTGTGTGATTGGCCGAAGTAGTAGTGGTGTGACGTGGTATGACGTGGTGTGATGACGTGCCAGTGGATCGGCCAATCACAAAATAAAGCGGAAATTACTATAGTGACAAGAAAATCAATAATCTTGAGAAGTGTTATAATCTTGAGTCTTGCTTGAGAACGATGAAAGATGTTGCGGTGATTATAATTGTAAAGAAAAGTTAATAACATTCAAAAAGTGTTATTCGATATTTGTAATAGAAACGAGTGAATCGTAGTTCATATTATATAATTAAATAATATATTACAAAATTGGACTCATATAAATTTTATTTCTGTCACCAAAAATCCGCATCCACACCTGAGAAAAGATCTCATAACTCTTATTTGATCAAAACTCGACTTGGATCTTACAAAAAGTTGGCGTGCTTCCTATCGGCTGCGAGTGGAGGACAAATTAATTCCCGTTTCAATCTGATTGTCGTTAGTACGAACGAAGTTTCAGCAAAACTTAGATATGGGACCGATTAACATTAATAATGTATTAATTTGATTTAACCAAATTAACTTAATGTGACATTTTCCCACGAAAGAAACTGTGCTATAAAATTAAGACTGCTGAGTATTTCCAAGGTCCTGATTCTAAGCTGGAGTCATGGATTGAGTTCTTGATAACTATGGAAAGTATTGTTGAAAGAAAATCCAGTACCATCAGGACATTTGCGCACTAAGTCGATTCTCTTTCCTGTAAATATATGAAGCCATTACATTCCAACCCATTTTGAAAATATGGAAACAAGTGAAAGGATGGTACTCCCTATCCCATTATCCTCGGTGATGTTCAAATCCTTGATCATGAGAAACCTGGAAATAGTATCTCCTATTATTATCGGGGACTAAGTAACTGATATCTAGTCACCAGCTATTCGCTTATGTAATGCAATTAATTCCTTATTATATCATCTAATACGGAAAGGCCAGCTTAATTGTTAAATCCTGTTAAGGAAGCTTCCGCTTCCCATTTGCTTGCTGACATGACGTACGCATAAAATACTCTCTGTTCTAAATAAATCGATTGTAACCTGGAAGGACAAAGGAAACCACCCCTGAGAGAGCAGGAAGGGATCTCTTGCAATTATCGTGCAACAAAGCTTGGTTAGCACACAGGAATAATTATCGAGTCAAAGGAAGGACGTGTTCCGACACTGAAGCTTTCGCTATCACTTACCTCCATACGTATCCTATAACATCAGATTCTTAAATGAAACTTCATCTATTATGTTATTCACTCCTACTGTTTTGCATACGAAATATAACGGTGATAAATCTAAGACTTTGTGATATAGAGTGTGTTTTTTTTCCTCACAAATAGTGTAACTGGAATCATAGAAATGGAGTACAACTCTTAGGAAAGACATTTAGAAGTCCAAAGTACTGGAGACTACGGAATATCATAGCAGTTTTTACTCTTTATATTATTTCAATTAAATATCATGAAGCCATAATTACGATTAACAGAAGGGACGTTTTCGGTGAAAGAATCCAAAAATGTTTATGAAATTTATATGTAACAGACAGGCTTTTATATTGATGGAACAGTTGCCCTAATGTAAGGATTACTATCACTGCGACGAATTTACGAAGCAATATTTGGGTCATACAAATGAAACAGTTGTCTTAATTTCATACCTCTAACTATTGTAATTAATTTTGTTTGTTATTTTTAAAATATTTCAAAATAAATCGTCATAAATAGCTGGAACTGTTCTGAAGTGAACGAGATTAAATAACGAGTGAAATAAAAACGTGTGGTAGAGTGAGTTATGAAGAGGGAACAATCAATAATGTTAATTTAACGACGTTATTATAAGTTAAAAATAAGTTTAAATAATATTTGAGTGTAAGACTGTTTAAATTAACTTTCAAAAGGCTAATTATAAAATTAATTAAATACGGAATGATTTTATTGGTCGTTAAACATGACCTGGCCAATACTAAAGTGTTTAAGCAGTGTTTAATTTAAAAAGTCTTTGATCTTTAAGTCAATAAGCTTCGTTTTGCAAGAAAAAATCGTCGTTCTGTGCCAGAACGTGGCAGAGGACGAATGTGAAAGAACTCATCGCAAGTTTTATAATTTGAAAAGTTACAAAAATGTATCTAATTCAATACTGTATAATCGAAACACATTAATAAAGTTCTTTGTCAATCTGTGTTACGACACATTTTGTAAATCATCATACAAAATTAAAAGATTAGAGTATATTTAAAAGAAGTTAACTCGTTTTTCAATTATTTTGAAAATTATTTCCTGCAGAGCTCTGTCCGAGACCACACCTGAGGTATAATATTTCCATGCATCGACTGTAGCATGGGAAAGTCGTAAGAAATTTCTGCATCCCAAAACATCAAATCCGGAAAATTCGGATCTAAATGTCATCTCAATCCGGGGCTTAAACTTCATTCCACGACGAGAGGAAGAATAATAATCCCGTAGCCATAGGGTGTTCGCTATAAAAGTCGCCTCAATATGGTGCACAATCCCACATTTAAAACATAATACATCACATCACTTTTGAATTTTCACAACACAAAGATGCTTGGAAATAAATGAATAAGTAAAACCATATTCTTCTGGATATCTTCAACCTTTCTTCCAGATACTCCATTTTATTGTGTTTTAGTTACTTTTGGATCTAAAGCTTCTGCCAGTACTTCCGTAATGAGTCACAATCCAGCTAAAGAAGCTACAGGGTTCATCATCAGCCTAATCCATTCTCACGCCAACCGCTGTAACTTATCTACCTTTGTCACTCAATCTTCAGTTAAAAAGACAAATGTCTGATCCGGTGGCGTATCGAAACAAAGTCCTATAGAGGTACATTCATAAATCTAACGAAGCGCTTTGTTAGCAACACTGCTGCATATTGAGATATCTGAAACTCGCTCGATGGAGATCAATGCATTAATATCCGGTACAATGCACGAAATACTTCGGAACTGTGACCCTGGTTACCCACGCAGCTGCCCAGCTAAATAATTATTGTTGTTTAGCTTATTCGGTAAGCAAGATGATACCTCTTTGTACTCAGAGCCCGCAAAACGTACAGTCTGCATCGAAAGTGTTAACGTTGGTTGTGTTTTCAAAGAAAGTGGTAAATAGTGCTTGTTTTATACTTCTGATATTTATAATTATGGCACTTACGTTTTCTTACGTTTTCACTGTTAAGGCTGACTAAAATTAGAAAGAGGAAATAATTTCATATGAAGCAAGAGGCAGAAATCAAGACATGAATAAAGACGTAGTGCAGTATATAACCAGTGTAAAGAGATTTTTCACTGAGTTTTCCACGCATTATGCAGAATGCAATCGATAACTAACTCGCTTCGAGGCCGAGTTTCGCATATCCAGATCTATTTCGCCCATTATACACCTAAGTCTGCTTTTATACCAGGCTTTAGCCATATATATAAAAACTGAGCTAACCATATCTGGAAGATAATGCAAAATTATGACTTTTAAAAGGAAATTTTAATTTCTTATGCAATACATTACACGTTTGAAAATATAAAACATAGCAAAGGTTTCCTCATTGTGAGAAATTAGCCTTTAAAGCATAAAACAATTACCAAATTAGCTTTCAAAATGTGCTTTTACTACATGGTATCTAAAGCCATTATAAACTATTAATAAAATGAATAACAATTTCTGTCAAAATATTTTGTGCTTCACAGCTCTCAACTTCAAAGCAACAACATTTATTCAAAAAATACGAAGAAGTAAAAATGTAGTCTTTGTTATGATGATGACAATAATATTAAAAATACTAATAGTAATAATGTAGACCGTGAAAAAGGCATTCCAGATGTGCTCTCGGAACTTGCTACTGTTACACAGCTAGTAAGAAATGCTGTACAAGTGTGTGTTATCGGTTATCACTGTCTTCTAAAACAGCTGACAGATGATTCATATCCACAAACCATCATAACTTGTTGAAAGTTGTTGTCTATGGCGTAGAGCAGCAACTGCTTGTGGTTACGTAACAAATGATCACTGCAGAGTTCACCCTACTTTCGGGGTGGAAGAGTTTAGCCAACAAAAGTATGACCAAGCACCAATTCAGTTGAGTTCATCATATTGCGAACATGTGCGGCAGGCGCGTTTCTGACAACCGACGTATAAAGGTAGAGAAATAGCTACATTAAAAGTGTCAGTGAATATTAACAAAAGTTAAACAGAATAAATGTATAAACAATAAAAGAAAGGAAAAAGTAGACCGTGTTGGAGCTAAGACACAGTTCTCACAACATTCGACGGCATCTGCCGGATATACTCCTCATTGGGAGAAAATGTTGCAATCCAGGGGATGCTGTTAGTATATACGATATATATATATATATACGGGTTTCTGCATTAGCAACAAAGCCCTCGGACATTCTGAATTCTGGGTGTACTGATGAGTAGTGAGTAGTCCAAATTCATGATGAACTTGGAAATTACCTCCACTGCAATGCGATGCGAAGCACCTTGTTTGGAATAGACTATAGAGCTTGAAGTTTACTATGAGTTGTTGCAATCGAGGAGATGCTGTTAGTCTATAGAAAGAGATAGAGATAGAGAGAGACGGTTTTTGCCAATGTGTTTTATCTAAAGTTTAATAAATTTTGAATAAATATCGATGTATTTTCTGCTTCCAAATTATTCCAGTCTCACGATCTTAACATTTATGTCGGAAAACAGCCTGGCGGATCATTCTGCATTAGCAACAAGCCCTCGGGCGTTCTGAGTTTTGAGTGTACTGATGAGTAGGGAATAGTCCAAATTCATGATGAACTTGGAAATTGTGTCCACTGCAATGCGATGCGAAGCACCTTGTTTGGAACAGACTATAGATCTTGAAGTTTACTAAGAGCTGGATCAACCGACATTGGGCAAGTTTAAACGGACGGACGAGGGAAGTGTAGAATAAGACCGTAAAGATGCTTTGAGAAGGGAGTTACAGATCTTTAAAGGTATAGTCTGGATAGCTGGGATAGGCGAGGACATGTTTCTGATATTTAGATTAAGGTGCACTTTTCAAGTGAGCCAGCAGTAAAGGTGGACTCCAAAGTATCTAACTACAGAATCTACAGGCTTCGGGGATACTGGTGCTAAAAATGGAGCAGTTGTATCTGTCAGCGAAGAGTAAAGGTCATGGCTTCACATTTGGTAGTGGTGTTCAGTGCGATATGACAGGCATCGAGCCACGATGTTAAATCTTTCATTGCCGTTAGGAGATTGACATGAGCTGTGGAGCATATCAGTCTTTGAGGTGAAGAAAACTGTGTCATCCTCATACATAACCATAGATAGTGCAGGTAAGGCTAGCATGTCGCAGGTATGGATATTAATGAACATTGTTCCTCGTATTAATCCTTTAGGCATACCAGCAGAAGCCTGTCTAGAAGTAGAGGTTATATATTCCAATTTAACAGAAAATCTGAAACCTACAAGAAATGAATGAATAATGAGGTACATAAATGGGAGACCAATTTGATGAAGTTTGTAAAGAAGCTATATGTGCCAAAACTTAAGGAAGGCTTGCGTGAAATCTAGAAAAGCTGCAATGATATGCTGGTTACTTTCAAAAGCACGAGCAATATGCTCCATAACTCGTAACAGATGGTGACTCGAGGAATGTTGGTTTAGAAAGCCGAACGGAAAAGGCGGTAATATACATTTGGTGTGCCGAATGTTGGTAATGCATTTTAGAAGATTTCCAAAAACCTTGGAAAGGGCTGTTAGGAGATCTATAAGGCGATAATGGGAGGGAAATTTGGGCGGTTTACCATGTTTTAGGAAAATGACGTGAGGATGTTTCTTTGAGGAAAGGAAGTGATCCAAAACAATCAGCATATTGAACAAAGAAACCGAGTAGGCAAGAACCTTGCGTGGAAGATTCTTCAGAAATAAGTTAAGAATGCGGTCATGGCCAGTACCTCTCTTGGAAAATAACGTGCATTAAGAAAATTGCACATATAGTTGCGAGGGATCAGAGCTTAAGACCTTCCAACGTCCGGTACTGCATCCCACTTACGATGCCTGCGGTGGTTAGAGGGGTGTCGCAGCGGCTGGGCTTAGTGCTTTGGCCTGGAAATGGCTGTTGCGCCGTAGCGTTACTTGCTGAAACGATAAACTAGAACGAATGTAATAAAATATTTATTATATATTTTATTTAACATTTTAGGTAATGATACAAAGCAAATGTTTTATTTAAGCATTTAATAAATCTGGCTCACGACTAGATTACCTTGCTTTTCTTTAAAATTTGAATAAAAGGAAGTGATTATAACATCCAGTATTCGTAATGATGCTTGTACTGAATATCTGAGCACATCCTAGCGACGAGCGGGAGATAACCAGTCATAGAGAGGTATGTGGTCAGTTATTCAGAAGCCGTTGCGATGTCGTAACTTGAATAATGCTAAATTGGGTGAAATAAGGTAGCTAAGAAAGACATTGCAGATAAAGTACAGACTAGTTGCTGTTCTACAAAAAACTTCGATAGAACTTAACTTACTGTTTCCATACGTGACCTCCAGTGGAATGAAAGTACAGAGAAACGTGTTTATATGCTGAAATATGTAGTCATAGATTAAAATGGCATTACTCATTTTTGTCCATGGAATCAACTTCTAGCTGGATGGCATTTACATCTGTTTCCCCTTCCCTTCTTTAGGATTAGGATTCACTACATAGGGGATTCGGTACGAAGACCAGTCGTGATCCATTGTACCTAAACCCCCAAGTAGGACAGCACCGAGAGGAAGGATGAGGAGAGCGGAGACAGGTCAGCCATTCCAAGGAGCCGCGACAGTGCAGAGGGCAGGGTTCCTTCTCTTCTTGTAAGTAATATTAAAGAAAAGCGCAGGCGAATCATTTTTAATTTAAATTAATATATTTAATAAGGGAACGTGCCGTGGCTGAGTTGTTAGACCGCTTGACTCTCACCGGCCCGGCTTAGATCCCAGGAGACCACAAAGTGAGATTTTCGGAGGACAACATGGCGCTGGGGCGGATTTTCCCCGGCTCCTTCGGTTTCCCCCCAATATTCCACCAATTACTCCATCATAATCTTTCCTATCATTCATTTCGCCCTCATACTATCATCAACTTCCTTCACCCTCACACCAGGCATTAGGATCTTCACTAATCCTGATTCTCTATCGGATCCAAAGCTTCGCTTCCTCAGGCCCGACCTTAAGCGACAGAGGAACAAGAATCCCTAACACCACGATAAGTGGTATACAAGATAAGGTAAAGAAGAAGTATTTAATAAGGTAAAGGTATAAATATCTATATTATTAACCGGAAATATTCGACAATCACCTCTAAACGTTTACTGATTTCATCGCTGACCAGTTTTGCAGATGACATTAATTAATATTTTACAGAAAATTAAAGAAGGAGATGCGTGGCTACATTTAGATATTTCCCTGCTATCATTTTATTGGTTGAAATTTTCGAAGCTGTTTTTGAAAAAGGTGAACGGTTAGAAGCTGTGACCACAAGAGCCTACCGAGAGAATTAGGAAAATTTAGATGGACAGAAACGCAACGTACAACACACGGTTATTGCATTACAACGTGTAGCTCCAGGCAATCACGTTCCATGCTTCAGAACAGACATCAAAGAGCAAACTTCCGTCTCCCACTTCCTACTCTTTCCTGTAATGTTCACATATTTCATTTTACCCGTTTTTGCACCCCAGCAATCTCGCAATTTATAAAACTTCACGGTTACAGAAGCAGCATAACATTGGAGGAAAAGCAATACAACAAGCAGATGGAAATTCATTCACTTTGAGAAAGACAAAAAAATTGGGTAGATGTACAATTTGTAGGTAATTGTCGCTGTCGTTCCCACGAGAGAAAAAATATACACCTGGAAGAGGAAAGCTGTCACTCTTCTAGGTTTGCAGAAACATGCAATCGAGAACATATTCTGGTGTCATCCTGAGAGCGATTGGTTTTGGGTTGCAGAATTCGCGGTTAAATATGGCACAAAATATAATTGATATGGTATGTACAGGGATAACAGAGGTTTTGGATACAAAGGCTGATTCAAAAGTACATAGAGGTAAGACATTGCAAATTTAATCGTGTGTAATATGAAAGTGTGGTTCACAGCGAGAAAATGTCTACATTGAAATATCGCCAAAATTAAACAAAGAGAAAAGGGATGCATCTGTCCCATTCGTTAAACAAGTAGTGTCAGCAAAACCAGTAGATCCCAAAGAATTCAGTTACTTGCCATACGCTTACCCTCCTGGTGTGATCGGCTTTTCCTAATATTTCTACATTATATAAACTATTATATTATTTATATTCATTTTATTTTACTTTCCTTGTATCTACCTTACGATAAGCATAAGAAGTATTTCATTATGATTAGAAATTATATAATGAAAACTCATTTTAGCATATATATATGATATAAGGTAAGGTGTATATATGTATATGTATATACTTCTTTATTGTAAGCATATATAATGAGAAAAAAGTTGACTTGTGCTATGTAGGGACGGAACGCGTTGTGAAACACTGAAACCCTTAAGGTTTATTGAATTGTGACGCAGTAACATTCCCAAGGCTATCGTGAATTCGGCGCCGGGTATTTGGAACAGTATACATACAAGGCGCGCTCTCAACCAGATAAGCACGATAAACGCTACCGCCAGAGAACTAGAAACCTTTGGGTGTTCCAACATCCCGAAAATTCTGGAAGGTTCTTACGTTTATACAAATGAGCGCTCTCTCGAAGCGAATCAGTTGGCACCCGAGTGTGAGGAGTGAGTCTCATGTAGTGGGTGAATGATTTAGCACGTATTTCCAGTACGACGAGAAGCGCGTCTTTTGTACGCATCGGTGATGGCTGGGAGGATGGAATTAGATACGTCTTATGTTTCACACAGTAGTGAGAGAAGTGCACGGAAGGAGAGGCCACGTGGGGGGTATTTCGTTAATCCGATATAAAATAAAATGTTAGAGAAAATAGAACTAAGTGAACTAAGAGAAATCGAAATGGTAATCATTATATGCTTCAAATGGAAAAAGTTCTTTCCTGTGGCGAATCAGATGCGTTAGCGCCTTCAGTGTTGCCACCTCATTACCCCCTCTCTTCTTATATTTCCCTCTCTCTCTCTTGCACACTTGCGAGTATTCTTGGGGCTAGACTTAAGGGGACGTAAACGGAATTTTCCAAAGTTTTATAATAATGCAGTTGTTGAAATCACAATTGCAACATCGTTCTTTGTATATTACGCTAATGGTTTAAATATCTATTTTCAAATTAATTGTAGTTCATGAATCACTTATTTTTGTGATCTAACGAAAATGCCAGTGTTGCATCCATATAGCTGTAAATGTTACTTACGTTAAGAGATAATTTGTCATTGTCATTGTCTTCATCGTCTGAGTACTGGAAATTTATGATGATAGGTTCCAAAAGCTCGTTACGTGATATTTCTGTTCAAAAGTCGTCTTCTTATAGTTCATCTGTTGTCTCACGCAGCTTTCCCTGTCTTGTTGTGTTCCTTGTCAATTTCTTCGTGAATAAGTCGTTTAACGTCACTCAGTTTAAAAATGTTATTTCTGTTTGCAACATAATTTCGGCCCACACTAACTCAATTGCATTGTTCTGGCAGCAGTAAGGGGGAAGGTGGATCGTGTCTCATTGATCCAGCTGATACGCTTTTTCATGGTTTTTAAACGGAAGAGTAACTGAATAATACTGCTTTAAGCCCTCTAGAGTAAATATAGATTACGGACCATTCACAAGCAAAGATATAATGTGACCGGACACGTTCGGTCAGACCAGCTGGAAGTGTGTTGTTTCCTCTCATAGAATTTAACTAACACCTTGGCTTATTCAAAGTATCTCTTTTATCATGTCATGTAAAATTTTCACGTTTCAGTTCTGAGTAATTTCAAATATATGTACACGCATACATGCCAACCAATAATGATAATGATTACAGTGCGCAATGGATATGTTTATAATATAATAGTACTTTATTTGTATTAGGAAAACTATTTGAGATGAAAATATGGGGTTTTTCGGTTATATTAAATACATTACTCTCTCCTTCCTCTTGGATCATATTTTGCAAAATCTGAGTGTTTGTCTTAACGCGAATAGTATTTATTAGAGATCGATTAGTTTGGCGCTCGTCACACACCACTAGGGAAATAAATAAAAGTAATATACTAGAAAACAAGGAAAAAAGTATTAATCAATGTAAAGGTATTATTTCAATACGGCAACACCGCAGGCCTCCGATTGGTTGCTCATCTATTAGCGCTCAAGTACAAACATCATCCCATTTGAAATAAATAATACATATTAAGTGACAGCTTAACCGAAGTCTAGTATTGTCTTCTAAGTCCATCATTTTTGTTAAATAGCCCTGTTTGTTTAACAAGGAACAGAAATTATTAACAAAATGTTCGTAGGAATAGAAGTCCATCTGGACGTATCAATCGAAGTAGTTCACATATTTTCCCACACAGCACCTCGCATTTTAGGGTTATATGAGAGATCGTTTCTTCTTCTTTATTGCATGACCTGCATGCTTCCTAATGAATGCAGGTAGTTGTTTCCGTGAACTGCAATGACCTCTCAAAAGCGTATTATCCGGTTTATTCGCGATCTATTGAGATTGAAAACATCTTTATTGTTTGAGGAGGATATTTTTCTCATCGTTAGCATACTTCGTTCGAATCCACTGAAATTTGTGGTTGTAATTGTTAAACCATTCAGCAATCGCTCTTCGAACAAACTTTATAGAAATGTGAAACACTGGTTCAGGCTTGTAAACATTTGATCAAGATATGCGCTTTTCATTGCCTACAATTCCTTCATGTCCAACCACCCACTGAAGAGTAACCTTTTGTTTTGCAGCTATGCAACATTTATCGGACAGATAGAGTCAAAGTGAAAAATTCAATGTCATGGCCAGCATTTAAATCACGGATCTCCCGGTTTTCGTCCGGTCACTCTTAACCATTGAGCTACCATGGTCAACGTGCCGTCATGACATTAAATTCTCCAACTGACTTGTATATTTCCCGGTGATCCACTAGGGGATATCGTATTCGAGATACACCGTTTGTGGCGTCTTACCATTGAAAGTACTTGAATTCCAGGCTTCATCGTTAAACTCTTAAGTTAATTGATAGAAATTAATAGTTCTTCCATACTAACCGTGTATAGGCTAAGGTTTTGGATAGATAGGGTCAAACTGAAAAATTCAATGCCATGGCCGAGATTTTAATTACGGATCCCTCGGTTTCCCTCCGGTTCAAATCCCGGCCATGGCAATGAATTTTTCAGTTTGGCCATATCTATTCAGTCAAGAATGGAGTAATGTTAAGAAATTCATGGCCGCGCCGTGGCTCAGTGGTTAGACTGCTGGGCTCTCACCAAGGCGGCCCGGGTTCGATCCCAGGCGACCGATAAGTGAGATTTGTGGTGGACAACATGGCGCTGGGGTGGGTTTTCTCCGGGATCTCTGGTTTCCCCCGTCATCTCATTGCACCGGTGCTCCATCTTCATCTCATGTATCATCAGTGTCATCGCCTGCGGTGCCATATGTAGTAAAAGCGGGCGTTAAACACTACATATTTCATTTACGAAATTCATAGAAAGGGCTGCACATGAGTGCCTTGGGACTGGGAATAAAAGTAAAGATAAAAAAGGATTCTACATATGGAATGACGATCTTAAATCTTTAATAGAGGAGAAGAAATTAGCACACTTGAAATAGTTACAGACAAAAAGGAAGACTTACTGGTATATAAAGCGACTGCAGCTCGGACTAAAAGGAAAGTAAGAATAGCGCATAAAGAAAACTGAGATAGATACGTCTCTAACAGTGAATATGATATACATGGTAGAAAATCAAATACATATAAAATAATAAAACATTTGTCTCAACAAGGAGACAAAGAATATATAAATGGTATATCAGGAGAAGAGTGGATCCCATATTTTAAGGAACAGTGGAAGATAAAAGCAAAACTTAATGAAAAACAAAGCTTAACAATAAATGAAAAGCAATACACTTTGCAGAAGTTTACAACATCGAATTAGAGAAATTACAAGAATCCCTAGAGAGACCGAAAAATAAGAAATCCCCTGATATGGGTGATGTCCAAATATAATTAATAAAATATGCTCCAATGGAGTGGAAATTCAGATTTTTGAAACTCCTACATCAATGCTGGACTCAGAAGCAAATCCCATAAGAATGGAGAGTAGCAAGAATTATTCCTGTTTTCAAGAAAGGAGATCTTACAGAAAAATTAGCCTTTTAAATGAATCGTATAAAATTTATGAAAAATAATAACAAAATGATTACAGGTCATCACTGGAACCATTCTCTTGAGCAAAGAGAGAGAGAGAGAGAGAGAGAGAGAGAGAGAGAGAGAGAGAGAGAGAGAGAGAGAGAGAGAGAGAGAGAGAGAGAGAGAGAGAGAGAGAGAGGTCAGTATTTTGGCAAGAACGATCATGTATCGATGCAATATTCATAATAAAACAAATTATGGAAAATTTCAGAGTTTAATAAAGAACTACATTTATTGTTTATAGATTAAAGAGATAAAACTTGGAAAATCTCGGAATTCAGAGGCATTCCTAAACATTTAATCGATGTGATAAAAAGTACATATGAAAATTCCACTATATGCTATAAATCCAAAGAAGGAAAGAAGTATTTTGAGAAAATAAATTTAGGAGGAAGACAGGGCTGCAGTTTGTCACAGACACTTTTCGACATTTATCTTGGCGAACCAATGAGGAAACTGAAATTGCAGATACGTAAGTTTAAATATCAGAACATATCAGCAAAATAAAATGTTTAATAAATCTCCTCTTCGTTGATGACCAAGTTATCTCAACTAGTGACGAAGATTCATTACAAAGGGGGCTGTTTGAGCTATATAAAATTACCAAAGAGATTAATTTAACCATTTCGAAAGAGAAAACCAAAGTAATGTGTTTCACAGGTAAAAGGGCAATGAGATCAAATTTGGCAGCAGAAGACTATGTTATAAAACCTTTAACTTTCTTGGATGTCACTTATCCTACACTCATAAAGAAGATATTGATTATAAATTAAATTTTCAAAATTTAATAACATGAGTTGGACTATTTGAAGAACACTAACAAGACAAGAAAAGACACACAGATTGAATTATATAAAGTTATGACAACACCAACAGGCTTTATTTGCAAGAGAAACTTGGTCTTTAAAGGAGAAAGATAGAAGCCGATTATAGGCAGCCGAAATGCGATTTCTCTGAAGTATAGCGGGAGTAACCCGACTGGATCATACCAGAAGTGATGAAATAAGAAGCAACTTAAAAGTTACCAGCGTGTTAGAAACTGTTTATCAATATAAAAAGAAATGGTAGGAACACGTACAACGTATGAGCCAAGATACACCAATGAACCAATAGCTGCTCAATATGTACCTACTGGAAAAATAAGTAATTATCTGGCCAACAAATACATGGATTCGACAAATAAAGGAGCCGCAACAGGCTTAAAGCCTATAACTTGAAGTAGAAGAAGAAGACTATCCATTCAAACCTGTAGCCTATACACGGCTAGTATGGAAGAACGATTAATTTCCACCAATTAACTTAATAACAAGAGTTTAACGACGAAGCATTTTTTAGACGTGGCGTATGACGGAAGGTTGCGCAGTAGTTTATGGTCGAGTCCATTCGTATATTTGTAAGAAAAAAGGTGTCAGATTAGTCAGGGATAGGTAAATTGAGTCCATAATTATTTTTTACGATTCTTTATGTGGTAAGTTGAGCCTCCAAGCGTTTTAATCCTTGCGGTATATTGAGTCCGCTATTGTTGGCTATACCGAACGCACTGCAGCGCTGTGACGTCAGGAATCATATGTCATGACGTTAAGTAAAGTCAATAGACATATCAGTGTACAGTAGGCAGGCATACCTTCTAGTGCTGTGAACAGATAATGAATGGGCCAGTATGGAAGTGGTGATTAATGAGAAAAATAAAACACTTTTTTATCGTTGAGGGATTCAATTTACCTACTTTGAAAGTTTAGGAGGGACTCAAATTACCGAATCCAGGTTAGTCATCTGTCCTCTAATCCACTAGCTTTATCAGCAGTCTGCTGGTGAAAGCAGAGATCTTGCCCACACCATTGATTTTAAGGTTATCACGCGCGCACATCCGAGCAAGGTCACGCGCCACCTCTAAAAATACCATGTAAGTTGCCACAAACCGAGTATCTCGAATACGAGAGCCCCTAGTGGTTTACCGGAAAAAATACGAGTCAAATGGAGAATTTAATGTCACTGTTGGACATAGTAGCTCATGGGTTAAGAGCGACCTGACGGAAACTGGGAGATCCGTGGTTCAAATCCCGGCCATGGCTTTGAATTTTTCAGTTTGACTCTACCTAACCAAAACCTTAACCTATAAGGCTAGTATGGAAGAACAATTAATTTCCATCAATTAACTTATCGGACAACATCAACTAACCTGGCTATTATCTGATAGTTTTCAACTGATTTCGAAGCAACCTGTACCCCAGAGAACGTCCAAATTTTGCTTATTTTGTAAATTCTATTTAAATACTCCCTGACATAGGTTTCAGTCACATAAACTTCAGCTTATGTTTCAATCACATGAAATCGCAGAGGCGCTGCAACTAAGAGAAACATGGATTTGTACACTGGTGCTTCCCCATGTATTCCAGATCCAGATCCATTGTCTGCTTTAGAGCCGTCTGTATACCAGATCAGTCTACCCTCGGGACAATACGTCTCTTCCTCACTCCATTCACATGAATAGCTTGTCAATGTATAGTTTTGGTAATATGTATTCACCATCCGTCTCAATTTGGTGTTATTGATTACATTTGTAATTGCAGTATGCGCTAAGATACTATAGTTGAACCAGTTTGAGATTAGGTTCAGTATATAGAAACCCCAGCCTTGCATTACCTTTGATATGTATCATTGGGGGCAAGTTAATGAGGACTTCTACTGTAGCTGATGGGATTAGAGAAACGGTTCTGAGCCGCACTAATTCTCAAGCGAAAAGTAATAACAGTGATATGCTTCATTATTAAGCCAGGCTTCCTTAAGATTTTCGTTCAATTCGCCCCAGTCCTATACACATGAAAAATATGGTTACTTTATTTCTCAAAATACCCTTAAGAGTTTTGATAAATTCGTCGCATTTTAAAGTTTATTTCAACTCAAATAAGGGGATTATCTGGAAGTTAAGGAGAGATTTGATATTCAGATGCCTCACAGATCACTAACACGATTGATTTCTAAAAAAGTAGGTTTTTCTCGACGCAACAATTAGGCAGAGGACAATACATCATGTGGATACTTTTTTCTAAATATCATGTCGATGTACACCTTCAGCTGTATATATTTATGCTTCTCCAAATGTGGACATTTTTGAAGCATGCAATTCGCGTCCAATAACAACATAAGCACTAGTACTTTCAGACAAATACTTCATAGTTATCTTCAATTTGTTGCACACTGAAGGTTACTCGGTGAAAGTTGTGTTACGTTTAATTTTGCATTACTATAAACATTATTTTTATAAAAAGGTTGAGTGATATCCATGCATCATGTATGTATACAGCGAAATCCATAGGCCCATATTATAAAACCATTTGTTAGCAAACATTTATCCTCAGTCATCACAAACGTAAATTAACAGAAGTGTAAGGTACTTAGGGGAGTAACGTTGTACGAGAATCATGACAATATGATAACTATACCAGGGTACTACTAGTGGGTAAACACACTTTTTTGATATAAACATTATATAAAGTTAAGTGGAATATAAACGCTAAGTAGAGGTATTACTGCATTCCGCTTAAGTATTTCATATCCACATTTACATAAAGTACAATTAACGTTAAAAAAACACACTTTACAATTTTAAATACATACTTTTGAGATACTAGATGGCGCACAGTATTCAAATGTTTATATTTCTGGAAATGACTCATTCTCAAGAAACGTTATATTTTGCACATGTGCTCATGTGCTCCTCTTACATGAAATACATCCTGGGTAACGATACATGTTTAAGACTATAAAAATTGTAAATTAAGCTACCTAACTTTAATCTCCTGGTTGTATGTGTAGTGTTGATTTTCTAAAATTAATTACCTTCATTTTAATGACTGTTTTTCTCTCTGTCTCTTGCTCCTGAATTTTATATATGTATTAAATAAATTACTGCACATTAAATGACACAAGAGCAACTCCATAACACATGAAATTTATCTCAAATAACATTGTTTCTGGTATTAACATTTTATTAAGTACACCTGCTATTTGAAATTTTATAGGCATAATTTAACCTAATAAAGCTTAATTTAGCTACATGTTTGAATTATACATTGACATCATATTGCACCCTTTCCCAATGTTTTCTGCGGCTGGTTTTTGTGACATCTGACAAATTATTTCGGTGTCACATTTTATTGATTCAAATCACAACAATGTGCATATGACGGATAACTGGATGCTTTCTCCAACGAAAGGGGCCCGTGGACACCAGAGAGCTGTTGGATTTACAGGGTCATTCATCACCTTCTCTGTATAGTTTTAGTACCTACACAGGGTTCTAGGTTTATCTCACCCAAGGCTGTTTCAGAGTATGTGTATTTCGCCCTCTTCAGCCTACACAGTTCTAGCAAATGAAATGAAATGTGTAGTGTTTAACGCCCGCTTTTACTACATACGGCACCGCAGGCGGTGACACTGATGATACATGAGATGAAGATGGAGCACCGGTGGAATGAGATGGCGGGGAAACCGGAGGTCCCGGAGAAAACCCGCCCAGCACTGTGTTGTCCACCACGATTCTACTTTGCGGTCGCCTGGGATCAAACTCGGCCCACCTTGTTGAGAGGCAAGCGGTCTAACCACTAAGCCACGGCGCAGCCACAGTTCTAACAGTAGGACCAATCTTCGAATTAAGAAAGAAAAGCGAATTTCACCGTCTGTGTAGCTGTCTGCCTGCGACTTCTAGCCAACAGTGTTTCCTTTTCTTCATCCCTTCTTCCTAAGGGGATTGCACTCGAAACTTCTCATACGCCGTAGTCCGATATGTGTCCCCCTATACATTGTACACCGATAGTATGCGAAGCATTTGACATAAAGCCAACTGCTTTAAATATCACATTTGATATCCTGTTGATATTGGTTCCTTCAGCACAATTAATATATTCTGCCACCGAGAAGATTATAAGTTAAGAAAAGAAAGCATTAAAGATTTCGTTCTTCATAATATGCATGCTATATAAAAATAAATAATTAGGGTTCCTATCCATAAAAAACGAAAATTAGAGATGTTACTCTGAAATATGCACAAGAAACCATGCATAAGTAAGTGATCAAGGGGGTAAAAAGTTATATAAATGTATAATTCTACTAGAAGTGGTATGGGCACGCTTCGCAAATTTGTTCGTGCTTACTGTTTGCAGATTCACTCGCTGTTGGTCACTTAGGATGCTCTATGGAATATGAGATGATGCCGAAGTGTATGCAGCCATGCTCTTTATGGAAAATAATCCTCCGGAAAGCACGGCATAAAAGTATTTTGAAGAATCTGGGAATGCGGCTTTCCAAGACTTACACAGGTGAGTGCCTGGGGAAACATTTGACTCGAGAACTTTATGACTATAACTTCAATTCTATTCTAGGGCATAAACGACTTCTGGAATACTAAAAAGCACCTCCTAGACCTCAGAAGCAATCTATATGCCCCCTTAGCTCCAAAAAATAAGGGTCGGATGTGCAAAACTGCCTGTGGATGATGGGTAACCCGGTTTGTAGGAACACCAGCGTGAAATATGATCCACTGCCTTTAAGTCCATTACGGGGGAAAAACGTTCAAATGTCGTTCTAAACATTAGAGAGGAAACTTATTTTCATTAATGGTGTACTTAATTCCTGAGATCAAAATAAAGCATTAGGGAATACACCTTGTACCAAGTTTATGTTACTTATAGAGTGTTTAAGCATTACGTTAAGATGCACAAATTGCCTTAAAACGTATACTGTGTAAATGTTATAATCTTATACATTACTTTTAGTTTATAATTCATGCCTTAAAATTTAAATTGTTTGTCAAAATAACTTTTCTTCTGCCATTTGGAATTAAGAAACCTGAAATTATAGCTGTGCGAAAATTAGGTAAAAATTGTGTTTGTGGAGTTATAGTTGTCTTTTACTATTACAGTTCATGTAAAAGTTAGAATATTTGTTCCAAATATGTAGAGTTTAGAAAAAAAGCTAGAAATTAAATTTAATCTTTTATATACAGTAAGGTGCATTAGAATGTTTGAACATTTATTTAAATATGAAATGAAATGTGTAATGTTTAACGCCCGCTTTTACTACATACGGCATCGCAGGCGATGACACTAATGATGCATGAGATGAAGATGGAGCACCGGTGGAATGAGATGGCGGGGGAAACCGGAGATCCCGGAGAAAACCCGCCCCGCGCCGTGTTGTCCATCACAAATCTCACTTTGCGGTCGCCTGGGATCGAACCCTTGGTGAGAGCCAAGTGGTCTAATTTAAATATGAGAAGAGGGATATTCGTACATGATACACGTATAAACAATATCAAAACATGGGTCAAATTTGCGTTTTGAGCAAAATCACCAATTACTATTCCTTCAAGAAATAAGATTTGTGAAGTTCGAATATATGGGTCACCGCGATGCATATTTCAGAAACTAATGACATGAGTACTAAGTAAAAACATTCCAGCTGCTGTGTTGGACATCACCCTCTGCAGTCATGAATATTCAGCTGACCTGATGTTCTTAATGCATTTTGCAGGGCTCTAGAGGGTAATAAAAGACAGGAATTGATTTATCAAGCAACATTACTTGCACCAGTGTCAGTAGTGGAAAAAAAAGGGTCTTAATGTTCCGTATATCAGTGCACAGCAGAACTGTATAAATATAGATGCAGAATACAATAGCCTTTACCGTTTCTGCTCGCCTCAGTAGCGTAGATGGTAACGTGTCTGCCTCACGCTCAAGAGGTCCGGAGTTCGATTCTCGGTGAGAGTGAGTTATTTGGATAAGGTTTTTCCGGGGTTTTCCCTTATCCTGAAAAATGAATGTCGGGTAACTCTAAGCTCTATGGATCCTGGGTTCATTTGAACATCATTTCACCAATTTCATTCATCGTCCGATATGACTTAAATCTGGAGGACGTAAATTTAAAAAAGAAATACAATTTCTAAAATATTCAGTCTTCGAATATTCCCTTTATACTTATGAGTATAATTAGATTTATTATATACTATTACAATAATGAATGAGCGTGAGATATAGCGATGTGCGTAAAAGCTATGAAACTGATTGTTGGATTACCAATATTTACATTTGTGATCGTACTGAAAATAAAATCTGTAACATGTAACGAAAATTAAAAAGATCTCATTCCAACAAGAAAGAAAGGAAGACAAAGAACACTGATTTCAGCATTTGTGATGAAATAAAACAAAACCTCAAGAAATTAAATCCTTTTTAGGACATCACTCTTACGTTTACTACGTTGTATATAATGGTCTAGATTCAGTGCATCTAAAACCCCATGAATATCGTTCCTGTTTCACGTTCCCCGAAAAATACTACTACTCGGTAGCTATACACGCTTAGTGCTTTACAGCACATCTTTGTACAGACTTATACTAGTTATTAATCCATGTATCCCATCACTATTCCAAGAGATAAATGTCTTAAATTTGTTGTAATCACACATATTTATACTGGCAGTTACATAACTGACTTTACAAATATAATTTTATTACTTCGCTGTGCAATTGTATTTTGGGTTGATTACATTTTATCCTTAAAATATTTTAAATTGTTTGTTATTGGAAATAAAAATGTCTAGTTAGCGAATCGCAGCTGCACATCTATTAGTTATAGATAATAATCGATATGGTATAAGTTCATTACACCATTATATAATAGTTATCTACCAACTTTACTGTGCAATTCTCAGGGATTTATTGTGTGCACATGTTGTGGGAATGGTTGCAGAGTGTCCTAAAACCTCGCAAATACCGAGAGAGTCAATGAATTAAGAATCGGCTGTATAGTATTTTTGCAGTCCGCCTCATCGGCGCTCGTTGCAGTCTGCGGGCATCGCAAAATGGCGCGACTGCAATCATAAAATATTTTTAAAAGTGTTTTAAATGATTTTCTTACCAACTCTATGAAATGAGATGCTGAAAAGGGTTAACTCGTGGTAAATATATTTTTATCTCCTCTTTAGAAAGCTATTCGTCACTCACCATAGTCCACATTGAGAAATGCTGGCAATTTGCTGACGCATATTTTGTTTTAGTTGTTTCGGGTTTTGAGGGTTTGTCTTGTACACTTTATATCTGAAGTTACCAGAACACAAATCGCAGTGAGCTAGGTCGGTGAATAGATGGGGCCACAAGTCTCTACTAATAATTCTGTCCTCAAATACACTTTCAATTGTTCTCATTGAAATATTGAGCATAAGATCTGTTGCAGAGCCTAGTTGACAAAACGTAAAATCAAGCTGTCAATCTGTTAATTCTCCAAAAAGGGGGCATAGCTGTATTAACGTATGTATGTCAACTGTTGACTGAAAAGGAGCCCAATAACTCTTTCTCCGCTCATGGCGCACTATACACCAATTTTTGCTTCATGAAAGACTGGTACTTCAAGAACAGTATTAAGTTTTTCAGAGAATATGGTTTTAACTTCAGCAATTTAGTTGCTCTTCGCACAGAGCTATAAGAAATGTCCGCCTATTGTGAAGGACCCTAAGCGATTTTTGTGCGGGGGTTGGGAGAAAATCTCCAAAAGATGACCAATCTCATCTAATGTTGCCTCAGTAAGAACAGTAAGCTGTATTTTGGGTTTCTCGGCTCATACACTTCCTATGATCCGAAATTTATTGTCAAGTTTATGGATTGTTGTACGGCCTGGAGCATATATACCCGTAAATCTTTCTACAAATCGTACTTACACATGAGGAGCTAAGTTAACACATACGAATCAACAATAAATACACGCTGTGCAGTAAAGAACAGATACTGGAAGCATATACATAGTCCTACTTTGCGAGTAAGAGCAGGAAAAAATAATAAATAGCTCGTAATTCTGAATCACACCATTTCACTGTTAACTTAATGCTGCACTTCTTGAGAAGTGTGAGTTTGTGTACAGAAGCAGTGCGGAACCAAATTTCCAAGGGCACAGTGGAAAATACCGTGTTCTTTCTTCAGTGACTGGCGTTAGTTCAGCAAGTTCAGTCACATATGACGTCGGTAGAATTATTTATTTCGACAAGCTCTTATACCGGCTAAACATATACAGCGCCGCCACAATTAGGACGCCGTGCTCTGTAGCCAGAGCGTCACAGTGTTTAAGGTAGATTCTACAATAGTCACCAAAGTAAGGCCGGCAAGATGGGCACCCGAAGTGTGAAATGCTTCACCCTGCAATCACCATTTCCTTTTTCCTTCTATGCCCGCCTCGGTAGCGTGGTGGTAGCGAGTCTGCCTCACGTTCAAGAGGTCCCGAGTTCGAATCTCGGTCAGGGTGAGTTACCTGGATAAGGTTTTTCCGGGGTTTTCCCTTATTCTGATAGACGAATGTCAGGTAACAATAAGCTCCATGGACCTCGGTCTCATTTGAGTATCATTTCACCCATTTCATTCACCGTCCGATATGACTCAAAGTTGGAGGACGTAAATTGCAAAAAAAAAAAAAAAAAGCTTTCCCTTCTATCTGAAACGTAAATAAACAGGCGATGTGTGCCACAGTGGGGGTTATTCGGCTTTTGGACGTAATTAAATACATACCTTTGAACGCAAGGTTTGACTAGAAAAGCACGGAGAAGGTAAATGACACTAGAGAATATGAGTGGACGTAGCAACAGTATTAAACGTCTCATATTGACATTGTGAGAGAAAATCGCCTACATTACTGACCTAAGACAAAACTTTAGTTGACAAAAGCAATATTATAAAATCGCCATGTTTATTGGCCACACATTTTATACAATAGTTGTTATGTAGTGATGGATACTTCTCTTGTGCTGCTAACGACATTTAAATACTTTCTATATTGTATTTTTAAAAATAATTGTCACAATCTGTCTAAAAAGTACACTGAACTGTTTACAACATATACTGTTATATAGTGACGTATTCACAATGATATTCCCTTAATTTATGCAATTGGTATCCTTGTTGCTTTCATTTTAAATATTGATGTTTCAATGTCCGGGAGCAAGCTAGATGAACCTAAACTTGGAACATATTGAGGACAATCTGTGTAGCAGGCTCTTGTTGAGTGTAAATATTCTGTAAAGCTGTACACATTGAAACATGGCCAGCAATTTGCTTGCAAGAAGGTCAGCTTTGAAAATGTGTGTACAAATCCAAACCATGTTTTCCGGAACTCTGCAAAGGTGTGTTGCTTTGAAGGTTTATAGACTCCATCATCAGCCGCATTGAAATGACTCCGTAGAGTTAAGCTCGTAATTTGGGGAATGTTAGTAAGACATATCGAAAATGTACTCTATCACATGTAACCATTACTGCACTGATAAGACTGCCACGCGACTATAAGCAGAGTCAACCGGTTTAGCTGGTTATATTTACCTGTCTGTTGAAAGTAGTGGGGATAAGAGGGAAGGTAAATTCAACTTACAGTGCCTTCTTTCCCGCCCTGCACAAGACCGCTTGAGAAGTCTGGAAATTCACAGAACTGCGGAGTGTGTTCGTGCAAAGCAGGAGCGGAGTATCCGTACGCTGAGGATGGAATCGTCAGGCTTAGAGCCTATACAATTCAGAATCATAAGAGCTTTTGCAGCGATTCTTTAGCCTCTGAGGTGACCTTCCATCCGCAGGTAAGTTATGTATTGGCATGCGAACCATCCCATCTGGTGCCAATCGAACTATCGGTTACACTAATATTTTTTCCTATTCACGCACTTATTTATTTCAGAAATGTTCAAATATTTTCTAAATTTTCTCATATTTAATCCCTTCTCACTTTATGGCGGATTTTAATCCGGACGTATACTCGCATCATCGTTTCTAAGATCTTTGTTTTTGTTGTGTCAGCTCTAGTCTCCTAGGCATGTCAGAATTTGGTGCATCGCCCTTTTTTGGTAATTTAGAGCCAATACTTCCATACTTAAGTATTTGTTTCTCCAGATTATTATAGCATTCATGCCAGTTGCTATTCAGACTGTTCGTTAGCTTGACATATAACTTCAAATTGTAGTGATCTCCAACTCATCTCAAGTACCTCAAAATCATGACTACACAATTCCCTTCACTGAAGCTCCAACTTGCATCCCAGTGGGAACTTACTTATGGTCATGAATTTCTATATTAGCTAATATCATAAAAAAAATTTCATTGCGAGTTTCATTGGATAATTGTTGAAGAATTCAAAATTCCATCTCTATAACCATCTGATGGTTCACAAGTAAATGACCGCTGAAAAGTACAGAGGTCGGCTTGTGCTGACTTCCTGTCACAGATCGGCTAAGAGCCTATGTTGTTTTAATACCTGCTTATGTTAGTTGAGGTAAGCATTTATATAAGTGCTTACAACAATAAGTCACTTTTTCAAACCTGGGAAAAGGACAAACCCCGACTACTTCACGAAATTTGTGTAGTGCAGAACCGGAACGTTTGGGATTTCACGCTCCTACTTGTTTGAAGATCATGTCAGACGTAGAGAGGGCAGTACCTCTATGTTCTAATCTCCTCCCCCAGCGTTCCACCGCGTTGAGGTTTGCGGGTTCGAGTCCCGCCGTGGGACTATGTGTATAGTGTATGTGTGTGAAACTGCAGAAAATAGATAGGTAATTAAAACGGAAACAATAAAAAACGGTTAAATAAGGAAAAGAAAAATATATATCTATATACATAGACACATATTTTTTGTGCAAAAAATATCTCCTGGTTCGGGGACTGTACTTTGCCATCTCGCCCCCCAGAATTAACAACTCCGGATATACCCAGCTAGGAGAGCACCTTTGATCATTGCCTACACAAAACTAAAGGATCGAAAAATTCTATTCTTCAAAAATACGCTTAATTTAACCGGAATATGGTGCAGCGTATTTTATGCACCTTTCATCTCACCTAATTAAAATATGGATTGATATAGGGAGCGCAGCTCTGAAGTGTATTGCATAAAATTTATGAACAAATTATTCCATTTTAATGACGAAAAATAACGTTAAATGTTCTCACTACTTCATTTGCCATCATGTACGCAACTAAATTGCATATGAAAGCTGATAGTAGCATCTAGCCTAGCGTTATTATTGCTACATTATTATCATGAGATCTACTTGCAATTTTGATCATCTGCCTATACATCTTAGAATTATTGGAAAAAGTATATGTTTGACGTATGGAGAGTAGAGCACACTCACTGAAACATGGCTTTTCATTACATATAGAACTGATCTTCCAATCCCTTCATGTTCGCCCCAGAGGAGTAGGAATATCAAGAGGTTTCATTAAGTCGGCACTGCTTCATACCTTACATCGATAAAGATACTATCTCAGCTTCTTTTCAGCTTCTTATGCTCGGGATATTCTGTAATTTCCCATTTTTTTCTGTTATAACCTGTAATTACAGGCGCATTTCTCGGTCTCACGGAAATAAAAGGCTGCCTCATTACTTTCTATTGCACTTTGTTTCTTAGAAGTGATCGTAACAGCTGTAATTTATAAATGCAACCTTAAGTGTTGAAAAGTTATACTAACTTATGTTTAAATTTTGTGACTTAGAATTATTAAAAAAAGAAGCACACTTTGTTCACTGATACGGTCAGCTATACGTTTTAGTTAAAACAATTTACTTTTGCGGTTTTTATCTTCTAATGACTTTTCTGCAGAGAACCTCTGGTATATTTAATCTTATATTTATTATTAAATGTATTTTCTTACGATTTATAATGCTTGAAAATTTATATAACTGGACGCTAGAGAATCTCTAGTTCAGGCTAGTTCTAGATTACGTGGCGTCCGCATCAGGGCAACTGCAGGGATTGAAAATAATATCCTAAGGGGGCACGAATCTGTATCTCTCCTGCACTCTCAAGAATGATGTGCATATAGTGCTTAGAGTCCTCCATAGTAATGGTTCTGCTTTGACAGAATAACTGAAAAATGTTCTGAAGACCAGAAAATGTAGAAACCTAAGTAGTTTACATGAAAATAAACTGATCAAATGGTGAGATGCCAATACAAATCAAATACTATTGATCTGGCTCTGTTTGTTAGGTGCTGGCCTACCGAGCCTTAAGTCACAAGTTCAAATGCGACCAAAACTGACGGTTATTAAGTAGGCTTAAGAGCGACAAGTTCAAGCATGTAAATTAATTGCTGAGGGACCAAATTTCGGCACACCAGTGGCGCTGATATGATCCTCGCAATCGAGAGCGTCGTTAACATGCAAAATATTTATTTTGATTTACACCAAACAGAGGCGTTTCAAAGGTTTTCAAATATAAAACTCATTCGCTAGCACTGATAACTCCTACCGTGGCTGTAATTACTCCAGCCATATTATCTGATGAAGCCAAATGTTTCAAAAATTTGTAGAACTACCATTTATTTTCTTGTGAACTTGGGTAATCGGAAGACCATTTCATTTTGTACATAATGCCACATTAATGCTTATCTAAACCATTTTAAACCTGTATGATTGCAAAATATATTGAGCAGAATAATTTAGCCTAAAACGTAAATTTTTGAGCCAGACATTTTCTTCGTTCATCATTATTACTTGTAGTATAGTATACGAATCTTTAGCAGCATAATATTGTTATCCAATACTGATGACTACTACTTACGAAGAAGAAGAAAAAAAAACTAAAGGTAGATTTATGTAGTACTGTACATATGTTAGATGTTTGCAGGTTCACATACAGATTTTCCGGTACACCACATTGTAGAAAAGTCATTTGCTCCCTTTCCAGTCTTTCAAGAGCGGATAGGCGAGCGTGTGCAAAGAAAACAAGCAAGACTAGCGCCAAGCAACGAATATATCGAAATCCATTCAATCGATCAGCAGAATCTGTAAAGATCTCCCGGAGAGGATGTCTAGGTTTCGGGGAAAGAAAGGAAAGAAGAAAGGGAATGAAACATGATGGTGTTAGCGATCTCATTAGAAGGCTCAGCACATCTGAATTCCATTGAGGAATGTATGGACTAGGAAAACTCCATTATGTGATCATTTATAATTTCTTTCGAAATGCCGTTATCCATTATGTCTATTCTCAGGAGGCTTCCGTGGTAGTGGTTCAGTTTCACATTACTTCCCATCTAAGGTTACTCTGGCATATATTTTTCATTTCTACCTGCCTTTTGAAGCACGCGATTGAAAACGCTTATTTCAAGAAATATCATGTACGATGTTTCTGAAACCAAATATCAAGAACATAGAAGAACTACCTACCTTACGCCAACTTTGGGAGGAAATTAGCAAGTAATATGTTCACATAACCTAATTTCTAATGTTAGCCACGCTGTTCGGCTAATATAGTGTATCAATAGTCTCCTACATTACATGTTCCTCAAATTTTAATTATCACCTTTGGCAACTATAGATATTGTGCACAAATTTTACGCTATACTATTGTTAGTTTTAATACCCATATAATTTTGTTGCAGAGATTGATCTATAGCGCCCAAAAACGTATTATGTCAGAAAATTGGTTTTGTTGTGTATATGTTTCCTTGCGTGTACTCTTAAAATAATTTTCTCACCATTTAAAACGATCCTTAAATATGGAGAGATGTACAGTTATATGAGAAGGCTTAAAATCGTTCTAGATTGAGGTTTTATTGGGGGAAGTTGCAGCACGTTTATATCACAAAACCCTTCAACCGATTTCATAAACGTTTGATATCAGCAAGTTTTTTATGAGTGTTACAAAGCTTGGTTACACTTGGGTTGTAAAGCATTTCAGAAACGGCAAGCTACTCTAAATATTGCAAAACCTTCAATTACTATTATTTTCAATCTCTATATTCATACCTTAATTTGCAAATCAACACACCTCAGGCACCCTAATCAACACTTTCAAGCCTTACAACTCACAGTTTTCAAAACTACCACTATCATATTTTAAATCCTTTGAGCAGAACTTTTCTGGGGTGACTTCAAGTAGCTGGTGTATGAAACACCTATTACCTCGGAAGAGGACCTAACTGCCCGAATAATAGCAGCATATGAAGTTAATCTACACAATTAAGGAATTTTGGACAGAGTACGACTGTTGTGACTTCACCCTGTCAATTTTGCACTGAAAATTGCAGGTTGCCATTTCGAGCAGTTAATATAAACCCGTCATAAAGAGTTGTATATACTTTATGTAATTTCGTTCACTCTTTAAAACACCTCTCATTTAGACGTACAGCATGTTAAGGTATAAAGCAGGATTTAGTCTTTCTTAGAAAGCATTGTAATTAATTGCCACGACAAGGTGAAATTACTCCGAAAAATACATACATTTATACAAGAATTAAAAGCTTAGACAAAATATTAAAAAGCAACAAACCAAACAAACAAACAAAAATAAAAAAGACAAAAGGTGACGGAGAATCGAACTCGTTTAGCTCTCACTTGAAAGTTAATGTCACAAACATTGCCCCAAAGGTAGTGCTCCAATTGTCTCTCCATTGTGGTGTCTTTTGTATTCAAGTGGTGTTATCACTAGCAGTGGCGTACTGGCACTTTAAAAACTTATAGCCGTAGCTTCCTCATTTGAACCAACAGGCCAAGAGTCTCCTATCTCAAATTACTTGTTTAAGATATCTCCACTTGCTCTGAAAATACATATTATTTTCTCTATTTTCTCATTAGCTCCTTTTCTGAACCGTTATACAACGCCATTATACCCCCCCCCCCTCTCTCTCTCTCTCTCTCTCTCTCTCTCTCTCTCTCTCTCTCTCTCAGACCTGTTAAACGTACACTGTGTCTCAAATGTAATTTTTGGTCGTAACAGACATACATATTCAATGCACTTTGTTCACTTTTTAGAACGAAAGGTCCACTTTATCATGTTCGCTACGACTGGTTTGAGACAAATCCCAAATAGCAAACACGGAACAATTAGCAACGTCACACTTGGCGTGTAAGGAACGATGTGTCAGAGATAGACCTCCTTAATGAATTGTAGTCTAATTCGTCTAAACAAGCATATTATGGTTAGCCTAATATAAAATCATGGGAGAACCTCTCCTTCTAGAGGGAGAGGTGTGTGAACAATAAGTTACATGCCTGTGCGAGGTGCATAGCAGTCTACAAACACCACCTAACATGAAATTTACTTGAAATTTAAAACGTGTTGTTAGTCCATTTTCATACATGGATTCTGAAAATGCTACTTAAAATGGCACATTACGTCACAATTTTGAGATATTATATATATATATATATATATATATATATATATATATATATATATATATATATATATATATATATTTCCGAAAAAGTTCGCCTACCAGTTGGTAACATGCGTGTCATAGGTTGCTACCCTTGTCCTAGACGACTACTTACGCAGGTCTTACAAAAGTAAAGGTGTACAATTTAACTAGGCCTCTACTTCAAAAGATCCTCACTCTCAAGCAGAAAATTCTGAAAGTGAATGATTTGACAGATAACCTAAATTTGTCAAGAGAAGAATCTGAGCTTCTAGGTTCCAGGCTGCAACAATGCAATTTACTTGCAGCTTGTACAAAAAGTACAAGTTTCGAAATAGGCATCAGAAAGATGGAAAATATTTTTCATTGGCAGATAATATATGTTTCTGTACAGATATCAATGGTTTAATATGTGAGCTAGGAATTGAACATAATCCTGACTGCAATTGTTTATGGATTCATCAAAGATAAGCTTAAAGGCAGTGTTACTTCATAATGGTAATGAACTTCCATCTGCGCTGGTTTTCCATTCTGCAGGTCTTAAAGGAAGTTATGAAAATATGGCTAAGATTGTACGTGTTTAAAATACGAGATTCATTGTTGAAAAATATGTAGTGACTTCAAGGTAATTGGTTCGCTGCCTGGATTACAAGGGATATTCACAAAATGTGTCTTTGTGTTTGTGGGATAGCCGTGATCGTAAAAGCATTATCTGGCACAAAAGTGGGCCAAGTGGCAGGAATATGTCACAGGGGAGCACTGTTGGTTCTAATAATATTCTTCCTCCTCCCTTACATTTAAAACTTTGGCTGATGAATTTTGTTAAGGCAGTCTACAAGGACGGTAGTGGATTTGCATATTTGCAAGGAAAGTTTCTACACTTAAAGCAAAATTGAAGAAAGGAATTTTTGTTGGACCTTAAATTCGAAAACTCAGGAGGACGAAATGGTAGAAGCAACATTGACAACAGTGGAATTAGCAGCTTAGCAATCATTTTTACAAGCATTGTGAGTGGCTTTCCTAAAATCACAAACGTAAAAACAACTATAAATCTTGGGTCTCAAATTTGTTGAAATGCTACAAAGACATGGGTTGTAGAATGTATTTGAAAATTAATTTTCTCCATTCACAATTAGACCTTTTTCCGAAAAACTTTGGCGGTGTCAGTGATCAGCAAGGGTAATCAAGACATTTCTGTCAGAGAGAAGAGTACCATGGTCTAAAGGACCCAGTAATGATTGGAATTATTGTCGTTTCTTTTCAGGAAAATTAGATAGCAGTAAAAGAGGCCATCCCAAGCACCTTTAAGCAGTTACAGGCATGCCCCTTATATATAGTCTAAATATATATTATTACATAGATGTAAAAAGCATTCTAAATTAACCTTAATTTACTATTTATCATCATCATTATAATTATTATTATAGCATCCAAAGGCATTGTCAAAGCAGTGAATCTTTGAACGTTAAAAAATCTACGATTTTCTTATGAGTGTTTTGAATATTTCTCAGAACATAATGCATATAAGCACAGGAGACTTTAAGGAGCTATGCCAAACGGTTAAGATATTAAGTTTTATATGCATAATTAATGAGACTTAGATATGGTAATTTTATCCTCAGTTGATCATTGGATCTTCAGTTTATTGTTTTACTTACAATTGTTTCAATCTCATTTTGGGGAACCGTCATATAGAATTTTTTGCGGGTGTTTATTAATTTTAGCAGTTTCAAAGAAAAATACTTTTATTCTCATGTCAATGAGCTTTATGATGTTTGAGTAAGAATTTTGGAAAATAATTAATTTCACTTGAACTATTTAATATCTACATTTTAATTAGCTCACAAAAATTTAGATACATAATTCCCGAAGCTCTTCTGAAAATGTCAAAATAATAATACGATATAAACTGTGGTACAAGAAGTGTTTTTAACAGTGAAAATGTTGAAAGTTTCAAATTTCCAAAAATTTAGTTTAATTCGGCTTCTTTTATGCGAAGCTTGAAAGAAGTTATAAGTGCAATAATATGCAAAAAACAAAGAATTGAACACTTTTCAAATTTTAAACAAATTTCACCAATGCATTGCCTTGTATTAATGTATTATTATCGTAATTCATATTAATATGATACTGATTCTTATTAAAAGTAATCAACCGCAAGGAAATATATGGCTCATGGACAGTGTTATGCTTTGCTCATCTTTTGCAAACATTTAAGCAGCCTGTCAAACAATTGTTTGGGACGAAGATAGTGGTGATCTAGAAACCTTCCACTCCGAGCTATGCATATCCGAAATTACATTTCCTCTTAGCTTTATGCACCAATTTGTTGCTCCCAAGTGCAAACCAAGTCACACAAATACGTTGCTAATTCTCTATCCAGGATGTACAGCTTCCCTAAGCAAGTTTTCCTTAAATCTTTTGTTTTCCAGTTTCCGAGACCACGCTTTTTGAAATTCATCACGTAATCTTTATTTCATGAGCATTGAACCTCTAGTTGTTACAGTAACGGGACTAATCGAACTTTATTTGTACAAAAGCGCTGTCGATAAATCTATCTGCAAAACACATCAATTCAATATTTCATTGCCTTTCAATCAAACTTAAAGAGAACAAGCATGAAGCAAATTCTCTGGTTACAGTTGTAACAACAGAATGGACCAGTTGGATGAAATCTATACTAATGCCACCTATTAGAAGGTAGTCTAACAAAGTAGGAAATAGAGTTTTAAGCTATTATGCAAAACGCCTCCCTGAAAGATAATATCTGTATCACAGGTTAACTAAATAAAATTCGTCAAGTTCATTTTTGAGATTCAAAATTTTCTAACACGCACATTTTCTTTCTTGTACCGAACATTTGTAATACAATTTTATTATAACGAGAACACTGAACCTTTTCTTGTGTCCTAAGTTCGTTTTAGTTATTTAGATGAACCTATGTTATTTTAACTAAATAAATAGCAATAAATTCATTTCTAAAAATTCAAAATTTTTCTAACACAGAATTTTTCTTTTACTGATATTTGTTACAAGTAGGTACACATTCTTGATAATGACTATCCCACGCTTACTAAGTAATACAACTTGTGACCTATAGTGCACTACAAAACAACGTGTTTGAAGAAATCATGGCTCGTTATCCAAACTTTCCAACACCTTCCTAGCATTTGTCTACTTTCATAACCTTTCTACCAATTTTATTTTTTGTGCATCAGTTTTGTACATAAATATCGAAAGTTAGTTTCACCAAAATAGCACAGCATCAAACAACACAAAGAAAGAAAAGAAACAGTGCATAGAAGACGACTGATTAATTACTTTATCAAGTTAAATTCATATTTTATTAAGTTTGTTTCTTGCAATGTTCATATATCTACCTTCCTTTAGTCGTGATTTATTGTTTATAATACGCAGGTTTTCTTACACTAACAATTTTTTTTTGTCATTGAGCTGAACATATACTTTTTCAGCTACATTAATATGATAAATTCAGTTCTATTAAGTAACAGCTTTGAACCCATTACAGGTAACTTATAATAACAATTTTAACATTGAGCTTCTTATCCTGAAAGCAAAGTGTTTACAAAGAACATAATCAGAAGTGTCTTTTTTAACAGTTGTGCTTATGGTGAGCTTCTGAGCTACCTCTGTGCCACCAGTAATAATATTCAAAAAATTACTTGCATTCCACCTTTCACTGACATTCATCAAGAGATGATACTTCTTGATGGACAGTCTAATAATTATGCTTTCCATTAATTACTCAATGAAAGCTAAGAAATTTTCCCAGTTTCCAATAGTTAACTTTCAATATCTTCATCCTGCAAGAGTGCTCTAATTTCTGGATCAATAACACTCCTTTCTTAATCTTTTCATTACTTAGGTATAGGAGTTGCATACAACCTTGATTTTCTCTGTTTAGTACCTCTACAAAATATTTTATCACCTTTGATTTATTTTTTGCTGGTCCTGTAGGCCATTCTTTATGAATGTAGAATTTTTTGTCGTGGTACAAACACAAACATTTTGTTGCATGGATGCAAAAATTATATATATAATTATATATAATAGATAAGACCATATTCATTGCAGAGAAGAAATTTGTGCCGTTTTTCCGATGCCGTTATGAATTTGTGCTGCATTACAATAATTTATTAACTTTACTATAACATTACTATAGCGACGCTTAACCCTTATTTCACGGCGGATACATGTAATATGCTTTATAAAAGGTTTTAAAGCATTTGAACAGTGTATTTTTTATTGTTTGTTATATCAGCATAAAATATGCAAATTAGATATTTTAGCTTGACTTACACTTACTAAAAATAATATAGTTTATATAATTAATATTGATGTTGTAATGTTTATTTTTTTTAAAAAGGGAAGAAAAATCCATACTGCCACAGTAAAATGAAACGCCATAATTATCCACGTGTGTTATCATACCGATTATTTTACGTAACAACCTACCTTTCCGTTAACTCAGCAATATTGATATTAGGACCCAACTTGGTTTTCCTTACATGTTATTATATAGTTCATAAAGATTCAATTAGTTAACAAGGATCTGTAAAGCATGTACTGCTGATCGATCATTGAATAAATTAAAAAAAGGATCATTGATAGTGATAATCGAGACTTGAAATCATGACGTGGATTATCAGGCTATCACTTGGCTCACGTGCACCTGAAGGGTATAGAAAAAACGATTTACGGATTAGAAGACCGGCATTAGTAACGGAATAATTTGTGCGATAAAGAGATAGGGACAATTCAAAAAGATTTCTCTTCTCAGTATTTTCATGAACGCTTAATATGCAATGAAATTAACGACAACTTAATAATGTTATCTACATTTAAGTGAAACATTAAGATGCATACATTTTAACCCAAGACTTACTTTATGAACCTAACATAAATTTACAATTATTATATTGTAAATTTTCAGGTGCTTATCGAAAAACTCGGCTAGAAAAGCAGGTTAAAGAAATGCAATGAAGCAAGTCCATAAGAGCTATTTCGATATTAATAAATAATAATAGCTAAATTATTAATCTTATTTAAACGATCAATAAAATGTTAAATAAAACCAGGAATAAAACTAGTCATTAAGTTTATAATATAGGTACGATTAAGTTATTGGCGAGCAAGGGAAAAAATGCCATAGGAGACCGAAGTCAGTTATTCTGCCAGTGATGCAACGACTTTATATAAGAGTAAATTATATTGGTGCTAAACAAGCATGATAGATTCTGGTAAAAAGACGCCTTTAAGAATTAAAGTAGATATAACAGATACCTTCTAGCGATGTGATGTAGGTTTAACTGCGCTCAACTGCGCGGACATCAGCGCCCGAACTTCCTTTAATTTTCTGTTATATATCTCTTAATCACCCCATATTTTAACAAAAAAGAACACATTTTTGTGGTGAAATTAGGTTTATTTTATTCCTTTTTGTATTTATAATAATAATAATAATAATAATAATAATAATAATAATAATAATAATAATAATAATAATAATAATAATAATAATAATAATAATAATAATAATAATAATAATAATAATAATAATAATAATAATAATAATAATAATAATAATAATAATAATAATAATAATAATAATAATAATAATAATAATAATAATAATAATAATAATAATAATAATAATAATAATAATAATAATAATAATAATAATAATAATAATAATAATAATAATAATAATAATAATAATAATAATAATAATAATAATAATAATAATAATAATAATAATAATAATAATAATAATAATAATAATAATAATAATAATAATAATAATAATAATAATAATAATAATAATAATAATAATAATAATAATAATAATAATAATAATAATAATAATAATAATAATAATAATAATAATAATAATAATAATAATAATAATAATAATAATAATAATAATAATAATAATAATAATAATAATAATAATAATAATAATAATAATAATAATAATAATAATAATAATAATAATAATAATAATAATAATAATAATAATAATAATAATAATAATAATAATAATAATAACAATTATTATTATTATTATTATTATTATTATTATTATTATTATTATTATTATTATTATTATTATTATTATTATTATTATTATTATCATCATCATCACTACTACTATTATTATTACTATTATTATTTATTATTATTATCATCATCATCATCCTTAGCACTGTATCTTTGTCGCCATCTCCAAGGCTTTCTCGCACATCTATCGCAAGATTGCCATAGTATAGAATTAAGGAACTGCAGAGTATTCTGTTTAGTATTAACCGAGGTTCCAAGTAGCAATAAACTCACGGAAATGTGTTCTCTGGTGGCTCTGGCCGTTAAACGTGATACATCATTCTCCTGGAAACAAAAGACTGCCAACGTGGGCTTTTAGTTGCCCGTATTTAATTAAAACTTACGCTGCAGCGGTCAGTCTGAAAATAAACTTCACTGATAATTAAAGCTGGAAGCCCATAAACATGCTTTAAGAACCCAGGAATGTAAATGTTGCGTATTAACTAAAGAAGCAAAGCTACAAAGGCTTCTAAGCAACTAAACCAGTACTGAAGTACTGCAATATATTAAACGAAATGGAACTTTTTTGTATTTAATTAAAGCCGTTTAAAGTATTGTAATTAAGGAGAACATAGGTATTACTGTTTTGGGCACATTCAGCAAAGAGGCAATATATTACGGAGCTCAATATTTTTACTTCTACGTCTTCCCTCTTACAGTTAGCGGATCCTCTTTGATTGCTAATACTACTGCTCTTTCCTATTGTGTGTAGGATAATTTTTTTGTAATTCACGTCCTCCAACGTTAAGTCATATCGGACGATGAACGTAATGGGTGAAATGATGCTTAAATGATCTCGGGGTCCAAGGAGCTTAGAGTTACCCGACATTCGTCTTTCAGGATAAGGGAAAACCCCGGAAAAACCTTATCCAGGTAACTCACCCTGACCGAGATTCAAACTCGGGACCTCTTGATCGTGAGGCAGACACGCTACCATCTACGCTACCGAGGCGGGCGTGTGTAGGATAAGGTTGAGAGTTTGAGGCATATTTTAGTATTTAAGTTCAATTTCGATTTGAAGCGCAAGTTTTCGTTACTAAGACGTTACAATGCTCATTCAAGTTCTCTACTTTGATTCATGTATCCTAGTGGGGCTACTTACATTTAATTATCTTCCGCGATCAGTTTTCAGGTTACAGCTTGTGTGAAACATCGTGACAATCCTGCTGCTATAGCATGATCAGTCCACTTACATAATTATAGGTGGAGTTCAGTGCTCCACCTCCTGTGAGTGTAATGAATACAATGTGATTTTATATCTGATTGCCTACGAGTTCTGAAAAACCTTTTAGTCTCTTGCTTTCCCCACTACTCTCATCAACTTCTCTCTTCATCATATAGAGTGTCACCACGTTGTACACAAGCTGTGTGTTCATCCAGAAAATTCATTCCTAAATACATGGTTTAGCTTTCAAAATCGCAAGAATAAATCATCCGTATGCAAATAACTATTCTACATAAATATTACCCCTCGGAGTTGCATAAGAGTTGCAGAACGCAGAGGAATAAACACTGAAAAGTAACAGTATATTGTGTAGCATTGATATTACGCATTTTCGTAACAAATAACTTCGAAATATCATAAAACAGTACTTCGTTGATAAAGCAGAGTTCTTCATTCGTTACAAATGATTTGATTTTGTGACTGAAATTGCGGCAAAACTGCTATTTTCAGTCACAGTTCCATAAACCTAGTGGAGAAGTTATAAAGCTGCCGAGCTTTATGTCCATATCAACCATAAGAAATTAACCAACCCGAGATCGATTCTTCATACATCTCATCACATGATCAACTCAGCCCTCTCAAATCAACTCCTTCCGTCCGTCACTATCTGCCATTCTGTACAAGGATCAGAAATCACTATGATTCTATATATACAAATCAAACAAAATAAATGCTAATGTTAGACGGTGCATTTTCGAGAAGTGTCCTTTAACTGGAAAATAAACTGTCCATTTTGATATATGTTCTTGTACAGAATATCTTTTATCGTGTCGTTGGTGGTCGCATCACAGAATGCCATATTAGTTCATCTGTTTCACAACTTCTTGCGGTGTCAGCTTCAAGGGGAAGAAATGTAGTGCAAAACATGTGTGGTGGAGATGTTGCCTAGCCAGTATGGCGTTCAATGCAAAGTGTACTAATGCAGTCAAGCATTAATCATAGAACCTAAACAAGTACCTAAGTGCCTCGGAATCTCGCACGGGTGTAAAATAAGAAAAAATTGTTAGTCTTTAGTATATAACCATGTCAAGGTCCCTGCATTCCAGAAAAATTCTTTTTAATTGACTTTCGCAGGGAAGCACAACACCCATTGTCTTACATTAGTGATGTAACAAGTACTACGGTTACAGATTTTGCGAACCTTCTGTATCAACTATGGAATGTTCCGGAAAAGGGGTGATATGGAACTGGGTGTTACAAAAATGTAGTAGTTGGATACCTGCCGGTTGAAATGCTTCAAGCAAAAATACTTACATTTGAATCTACGTAAGGTGAGCCCTTCATTGCATCATTCCCTGCTCTAGGTACATTTATACAGTTACACACTTATGACTCTCCAGCTGATTGTGCACTATCAAGTCTAAGACTAGTTTTACTAGCTGAGAGATGTACAATGATACAGCTTAACAAAATAGCAGCCTTCAAGCCCTGGATATTGCAATTATAAGAGATACTAGCATAATGATACCTTTCCCTTCCATGTAAGATAGTGATTTTAAAAAGGGGAAAAAAGCAAGAAAAATGAAGCTCCACACTACTCCTCTTAAAAATACCAAAAATAAACATAATATAACAAAAAATAAAACATATAAAAACGCAGGAAATAACTACCTAATATCTGGATAGGAAAGATAATAAGAGGAATGATAATAAACAAATAAAAAGAGTTTAACCACATAAAAAGAAACAGAACACAGTTTGAGTTATAGTCAAGTTAAAACTTTGTTGCTGCTTTCAGAGAAATGTGTCTTAGTATAATAATTATGTAGTTACAGGTTTTGTCGTAGGAAAATGTAATGTTACAATTACGAAAAACAAATTTGACAAAAGGTGTAACACTACTATTCAGGTGTTTACATTTCTGAATAAAAATACAACAAAATAACTACAGAATCTGAAAAATATACCTAACAAAAGTACTTAAAAGTCTAGAGCCAATAATAACAGATATCTCGGAAGTGGCTCAGCGCCACAAGAAAAGAGCGTAGAAGAAATGTCTACGAAGAAATACTTAGAAGAAATACTTTTGAAAAAACTAAAACTAATGATGACATTTCCGCATTAAACTTCGATGAGAGAAGCGAGTTCAAGGATTTTGCCTCTAGACGTTTTATTCTGCTACTATTTTCTTCAATATTACCGCTGTAATACACTTATCTACTTAACGTGTGTCCAAAAGCTTTTGACCGGAAGGCTTGTACTATCTTCTTCTTCTCGTCATCGTCGTCATTAAACAGCATTAAACCTAAAGGTGAAGACAGTAGTTACACAAGTTGGTTTATTAAAATCGCTTCGAGAAAAGCGGACATTATGCAAAGACAATCTCCAGAAGGAGGGATGAGGTCAGAGATTATACAAGCTTGACAGATGTAGTGATGGTAAGCGAGTTTTCTAGTTATTAAATGAAGGAGAGCGTCCCTCAAGTTCCTTCAGGAATTCTCACAAATAGGACAGATATTTATATTTCACATTATTGAACGACTAAGTGGAAAAGCTGATTTAAGTAAGTTCTCCGAAGGTTTTTCTTTTATGTTCTTTATTTCTCTTCTTCCAAAGCGTATCACTTGCACACGACTACACATTGCACCTGCTCCTGCTACCGTGAAAGATGAAATAAAAAACTTGAATAAGGGAATAGGGAAGGGTGAACTAGAATTACTATGAGCCCATTGCAGTATTTGGCAATCTACCACGGAAATTTACGAGAAACCCTTAGTAAGAATAGTTCTTCACATCATCGTAATCATCGTCGTCGTCATTGTGATCGTCGTCATTGTGATCGTCATCATCGTCGTCATCATCTTAATCATCACCACCACAATAAGATGTTTTAATCTCGCAGATATTTCACAGTAATACAATCATATAATTTATTAAGTACTAAATATACATCTTTTGCTACTCTTTTTTTAACTTAAAAATATATATCTATGTATATAGATATATATTTTTCTTTTCCTTATTTAACCGTTTTTTATTGTTTCCCTTTAATTACCTCTCTGTTTTCTGTAGTTTCACACACATACACTATACACATAAACACCCATGTACAGGGCGGGACTCGAACCCGCGACCCTCTACGCGGTGGAACGCTAGAGACATGTTCTAGCGACCATGGCTACGAGGGCGGGCTCTCTGAAACTAAACCCTGGCCCATTTGGGGTATCCCTTCAGTGTATTTGCATACTTGGTATATATTAAAATTTTCCTCTGGAGTAATTTACATTTATCCTAGGGTCCCGTATATTCGAAAGATTCATATTCGATACATTCAATACATGCTCATGATTACGATGTGTATGGGAACCACTGCTCATCTCAATTTTCAATTATAACTGTTTCTTCCCTACCGTTTCGTTAAACTAATCCTACTCGCACTCTCCCATTTGATTTCTCTCCCCTCATTCTCTGCTGTTCTTTTCCTCTTCACTCTTGTTATTCACAATCAGTTTTCACTATACACTTCGCTAGCTTTCTCTACCCCGATTTTACGATTTCTCTAAAGCGTCACTTTAGCTGTGTATATATTCTCTCGGTTCCTTCACTTACGGTTTACCCAACCCTTTTATTTAACGTTGTCACTCTTGGCAAAATGCCCAAATATTTCTTTGTCTATCTTGCATAATTTTTTTCATTAATTACCAAATTTATTCTTCCCTGGCTACAATTTGTTACCCAATGTTAAAATTTTTAAACCTACCTTTACTTTTCTTATTATAGCCTTTCCTTCTTGCCTACAGCTTACTATTATTCACTTTAATACTACACTATCGTTGGCACTCATTATCCCTTTCCACTTTCACAACTTCTTATGCTACTTGCTTTTCTTGTTTCTGGGTGTAACCATTTTCTATTCCTTTACTGTCCTTACTTTTCCGTATAACCTAACATCATTTCCTTTGTCTGTCCGCCAGCGACCGTTTTACACCCCTCTATGTCCTAGTTATACTATTTTGCCCATTTCTTCTCTTTGTCAGCCATGCAGTGTGTTTCTCCCTTGTTATCTTATCCACTTTTCCGAGATGGTGATAAACTACATTTTCTTCACTTTAATATTTATTTCCAGTTGCTTTGGGTATTACTCGGTGAATTTTCTAGCAGGCATCGTGAATTCCAAACCATCTTTTAGCAATGCTGCTGTTGTAACTATTCCTTCTCTTTCCTTCAGCCATTTGCCAGCAATCTCCTCCTTCCCTATCTTTTCTGTTCGGTTTTCTACTTCACTATCTCCTTAAAACGTAATATCCTTTCTTTCTTGCGTTACTGCTTTTTGAAATTTATGATGATTCCGTGTTCGCTGATCCATCAATTCTTACATCAGTGTAATGTCCTGACTCCTGCATTCGTCAAAACATGTATGCTTTTTCTGGTTCAATGCTCACAAGTTACCCCCGTTACTCTTCCTTCCTTCTGCCAACGTTCCGATTATAAGTAATTTAAAATTTCGTATATATGCTAATTTTCCTTGACTGTGTGTGAGTCGTCTTCATTCTCTAAGCCGCTTTAATACTCTTCTTGACACATAGGTTAAATCTGCAATTTTACATTCTTTGTCTAATTCACTGCCTCACAAATTGATGCCGTAATTGTGAATTTTGCTAGTAATTTTTTCCTTCCATTTCCCTTCCCAAAACGGAAAGTGTCACATATTTCATATCATCTCACGTCCACCTCTAGTCTTCCTTCTAAAAGTTCTGGTGCACGCCTTCGTATATTTTCTCCAATTCCCGAAATCACTAGGTCGTATCTTCTGCATTTATCTTCTAAATTCTCTACTTCTCTGTCTATGGTCCTCACTTCTCTCATAATATTCTCTAATTTGTGGCTTACATTCTCCTTTTTATTCTTTTTCTCTAACATTATGCTTCGCTTAAGCATACTTTCAATTTTTTGTAATTATTTTGGTGTTGTGTACGTTGTATCTTTGGTTGCCATATTCTTTATTATATTATGCTCTCACTAGTGGGAGTACCCTTAAAGCATGATCTTTTACTGCTGTTTTTCAATTAGTATTCCACTTCACCTAATAACAGAGAAGTTTTAGAATAATATGAAATAAAAATAATTCACTTAGTGGTCCCACCAAGACAGTTCTCCCAGCTTGAAGATTTTTACAAATATTCTTCAGTCCCCATAGTTGGGAAAGCCAGCTTTTGGCAAGAGCTGAAAGTTCAAAACGATCGCCACTAATGACCAATTCAAGCGGCATTCCCGCGGATTTTCTTGGGAGTTCTGGTTCAGCTGGTATTCCACCGGATATCGTCTTATCCTGGGCGGTGTTATTATATTGCCGTTTCTACATACCCAATTCGGTGCACTCCCTGGGTCACAGCGACCACAGGGCACCAAAAAGGTGCCGTCCATCCAAGATAGTCTCGGGATCGTTGGCCTAAAGGATTGTCGTTCTTCTCTTTTTTTTTCTCCACATTAAGCAATACTGATTCTGGTGATAGTACAACAACGATGCTACCAGACAGTACTACAAGATAATTTATTTTGCAACAGTTTCGAGAACGTATCCGTTCCAAAAATAACCACTATGCCCAATTACGCAGTCTCAAAGTAACAATCTTTCAAATTTGGATTAAAACGAACATTAGCATGATTTTTGTAACCTGTTCCGAAAGTAACGCTCTGATTGTAGAAAGTACGTTGTTGCAATCCAAGAGCTGCAATTATGTACGTATGTATGTATGTATGTATGTATGTATGTATGTATGTATGTATGTATGTATGTATGTATGTATGTATGTATGTATGTATGTATGTATGTATGTATGTATGTATGTATGTATGTATGTATGTATGTATGTATGTATGTATGTATGTATGTATGTATGTATGTATGTATGTATGTATGTATGTATGTATGTATGTATGTATGTATGTATGTATGTATGTATGTATGTATGTATGTATGTATGTATGTATGTATGTATGTATGTATGTATGTATGTATGTATGTATGTATGTATGTATGTATGTATGTATGTATGTATGTATGTATGTATGTATGTATGTATGTATGTATGTATGTATGTATGTATGTATGTATGTATGTATGTATGTATGTATGTATGTATGTATGTATGTATGTATGTATGTATGTATGTATGTATGTATGTATGTATGTATGTATGTATGTATGTATGTATGTATGTATGTATGTATGTATGTATGTATGTATGTATGTATGTATGTATGTATGTATGTATGTATGTATGTATGTATGTATGTATGTATGTATGTATGTATGTATGTATGTATGTATGTATGTATGTATGTATGTATGTATGTATGTATGTATGTATGTATGTATGTATGTATGTATGTATGTATGTATGTATGTATGTATGTATGTATGTATGTATGTATGTATGTATGTATGTATGTATGTATGTATGTATGTATGTATGTATGTATGTATGTATGTATGTATGTATGTATGTATGTATGTATGTATGTATGTATGTATGTATGTATGTATGTATGTATGTATGTATGTATGTATGTATGTATGTATGTATGTATGTATGTATGTATGTATGTATGTATGTATGTATGTATGTATGTATGTATGTATGTATGTATGTATGTATGTATGTATGTATGTATGTATGTATGTATGTATGTATGTATGTATGTATGTATGTATGTATGTATGTATGTATGTATGTATGTATGTATGTATGTATGTATGTATGTATGTATGTATGTATGTATGTATGTATGTATGTATGTATGTATGTATGTATGTATGTATGTATGTATGTATGTATGTATGTATGTATGTATGTATGTATGTATGTATGTATGTATGTATGTATGTATGTATGTATGTATGTATGTATGTATGTATGTATGTATGTATGTATGTATGTATGTATGTAGTTCAAAGGCTATTCCCAGAGAATTCAAGCTGTACAGTTCATTTGTAATGCAGATTTCTATAAAGTATGGTATTTCAATTTTAGTTATATTATTTATTATATATTATTTCAATGTCAATCGTTACAGCCATTTGTGGAAGCTAAACCTTTGAAAAATGTTTCCTATAAAGTTTAGCTGAGACTGCAGGGAGTTTATCGACCATTTTCGTATCGTAGGTTTGGAAGATGCTGAATTTAAAAATAAAGTTTGAGATTTATCCGACTTTTCGTTTTTAAATTATGCTGTTCACATTCATACATACGCGCGCTTTTTTTATCAATATTTTCTTTGGATTCAGGCGACTTCAAAGCAGGCGTTTCTGCTAAAATCTAGGTATCGAATTTTTTGATAGGCTGCAATACTTGCTCTATATGCATATAAGTGGTAGAGAACGAAAAAATTAAGAGGTTTGTATAATAAATCCATGAAACAGCTGTGAGATTTCTTATATTTGATGTTCTATACGTTCATACAAAGCTTTGAACAATGAATATTGGTTTATTCTTTCAAGCAAGAGCTACCTAAGGGATTAAAAGACCTTATTGAACACAACTATCTTAATTTACGTCATATAACAGATAAGCATTGTATTCCTTACATCTCTGGAGGTTTCTATCATCGGGTTTATATTTATAAGAAAATCCTTTGGATTGTCATAAAATGCAGAGAAAGTTCTTCAGAATAAACAGATTCACAGACGTGCTTGTAAAAACGTGTGGAAACAAAATGAGAAGATTGTCGTGTTCTGTTTCCTGTGTTAGAAGGTTATATTTCGTTATGCACCTAACAAAAATGTCTTTTATCTAGGTGTATTTTTAGATGGATTCATTTATATTTCATTACTTGCTTTGAAGTATATCTCAGAGAACTATTTTGTTAAGTCAGTAACATTGGATCGTACGTGAATGCTGCTGTGTATTACAATTAGCTAACATTTACCGTTTACACCACAGGATATTATAGGTTGTGGCTGAGCAGACTGTAAGGGGGCTGCATTATGTGACATACTTTCCTTTAGATAATGACGTTAGGAACTGCCAATAAAGGTATCAACAACGTCGGTATGCCGATATTTCCTCCTACTGAAGGAAATCAAATAATACGAGAACGACATCCTCGACCGGAACTGAAACCGCAACTAGGAGAACAGAAAGAGACAGCTAGAGCGTTTGAGCTACACAAAGAGACTTACTCAGCAGGCAAAGCTGAATATACAATGACAATCTTTTTTGTAATTTACGTCCTCCAACGTTAAGTCATATCGGACGTTGAATGAAATGGGTGAAATTATGCTCAAATGAGTCCGGGATCCATGGAGCTTACAGATACCCAACATTCGTCTTTCAGGATAAGGAAAAAAACCCGGAAAAAACCTTATCCAGGTAACTCACCCTAATCGAGATTCGAACTTGCGACCTCTTGAACGTGAGACAGACACTCTACCATCTACGCTACCGAGGCGGGAAATGACCACTTGCAGCGAAACCAAGCGTTAAAATAACGAGAGAATACTGAAACCAATAAAAGTTAAGTGCACACTTTAGAATGGACAGTTTACGCCTTTCTGCTTCCTCGGAGTTTATATTATCATAACAATTGAGTAAGACTGATATGAAGTCAGTCTGTGTGTCTTAGCTGATAGGCTCTAATCTACCGATTCCAAGGTCACAGGTTCAAATCAGGCTTAGACCGATGAGTTTTAAGTGTGCTTAGAAACGACAATGCTGTGTCTGTAAATTTACTGGAATGTGAAAGAACGCCTAAGGAACGAAATTGCGTGACACACCGGCAGGGCTGTGATGATACTAAGGTAACTGACAGAGCCATTATCACCTCTTTTTCATATAAGAACAGTATGAGTGGTGCAATATTCACAGTAACTAAATCTTACGAGTCTGAAAACAGTAAACACATTAAGGAAGGTGAAATAGTTTATCAACTATTTCCAAATATTCCAGATAGTTTAGGGTTAAATCAACTGAAAACAAAATTAGTACATTTTATCGACGTAGATGGTCCATATAAAACTGTTGGAAGAGAATAAATAAAACAAGTAGCGATCTTTGTAATAAATATGCAGTTGTTCATACACCAGAACACAGTTTTTTGTATGCAGAAAATATGATGAAAATTTATTAGAAGACAGACAACTATGACGTTGGAAAACATATGAAATACTGAGAGATGAAATATTAACCTGTACTTTACAAAATTTTTCCAACAACAGACGTAAAATTGCATTTTAGGACATTTCATATGACAAAAGACTTTTGAAAGGAGGAAGAGGGATAAGATCGGAAAGCATTCGACTAAAATTGAAATTATATGAAAATAAAAGTTTAACAAAAGAAATAATAAATGAACATTTAATTAAATTATGGAAAATAAGGTAAGAAAAGGAATCGAGAAGGAAAAGCACTTGTAGATATTAATTACTGGAAGATTGGACTTTGAGAATGCAGTATTAGAACTAAACGCCTTGAAGAAGAGAACTACCGAGACTACTGAAGGAGAATAGAGGTAGGAGTAAAAGGATGCAGAGAAGAAATGTCGATGGTGAGAATGTGTCCACCAATGCTTAAAGGAAGGACATTATGAAGGAGACATTGATGTGCCGAGGATGAACCAAGCGGACTGCAGTTGCTGCAGGCAGTGTGAGGAACAAACTATATGGAGGAGAAGGAAGTACGTGACGTGCTAGAGATGAGCCTAGTCGATTGCAGTTGGTGAAGGTGGAGTGAGAAAGAAACTGTGGTCGAACTGTAACCTTGTTTAGTTATGTGAATTCGTATAGTGAGTTACTGAGGGAGTTTAAAGACTAATAATTGAATAACAAGCGAGTGTATGTGTGTTAGAAGAAACAATATATAAGAATTAATGTGTTAACATATCTTTTAGTGTCTATCATTATATGATAAATTGAAAACTGTAAGTAACTTAGTAAAAAAAACTACTAGTAAAATTGCGTAGAAGATTTGGATTAAAATATTATATGCTTTAAATATTTTAAGCAATAAATGCACTTTTTAATTACAATTTGCTACGAATTGCTTGTGAAGTCCTCTTCGTTGTGAATGCATGTTGTATAACCTATGAAGCGTAAAAATGACACAAAGAAACGTACATCATAAAATATGTAGATCTGATTATTGCACAATTTACGTCAAATGAAAGTCATTTTGAAGTACTTTCCAGACATTATTCTTGCTTATGCTTTTCAAAGAATTATACTCCTTTTAAGTGAAGAGACACTATTGTTTTGTTACCCCCTCTCGTCATGAAGTCAAGACCTGTCTCCTTATACCTATAAGGTAACGTGTAACGCAAGTTTTACCTATATTACCAAGAGGTAGATACAACAATAAGCTTTTGATCGCCTCTGTGGCTGAGTGGTTAGCGTTCGGGTTTCTCACCTCAGAGATCTCAGGCAGCGCGAATTTATTCTCAACTATAATCCATCCTTCGCAGTCTGGAAATATGCCTATGATTGGGATTAATACTGTTAAAATATATTAGCAGTTAACCATAATAAAACCTACAGTTCTAACAGTAATAACAATTACTGCTCATGTAGACTGTCTCCGATAACAGTAATTAGTCGGAAACCTGGATAAACGGAAAATAAATTTCGGAACGAAGCTATTTCCCATGTCAAGTTATATTCTAACATGGTAACGTAAATATTTTTCGGAAACAGTTTGCATAAACAACCCGATTAAAACGGATTACTTTATGTGTTACTATGTATTTAAAAAGTACAATAAACCTCTCTCAACTTTCTTCCAGCACACATGGTAAGGGTGCAATTGTTTTGCAATGTGATCAGTCTCAGTTTCGTTGTTACGAGTGATCAAGTACGAGTGGAAGAAAACTGTGAACTTTGGTTATTTTTAAAACTATAGTTTGTGTCTACACAAATTCTGTAAAAAGAGATTTAAACATAAGATATTGTCACGAGAGGAAAAGATTAAGGCTATTGAAGAAAACGAAAAGAAAATACGGCCGGCTAAAGAATTAACTGCCTTGTTTAAAGTGGGGAAAACGCAGATTTATCAGATTTTGACGAAGTAAAAATTAAAGATAAGTGTTTAACGGGAACAGCATTACTGCGCGCGGTATAGGAATACCTATTTCCAGACCTTAGCTTTAGACTCAATATTTGGAGACAAAGGAAAAGGCAATTTGAAAGCTTCCAATGGATGACTCTAAAGTTTCAAACATCGCCAAAACATTGTTTTGAATGCTATGTGTGCTAGAGCAAATTATGTTGATATGCAAGCAGTTGAACATTGGAAAGGGAAAATAAAAAAAACCCAGAAAAACTAGGCAGTACACTACAATTATTGTACATAAGTTGAAAATACAGTACATGGTAATATCAGCCTACTATTATTTACACTTCATTCTATATTATTTCTACACTGTAAACCTGTGCGACAATTTCGTAATTTCTTTGTATTCAAACACGACCCTTTGTAATAGGGAAACCCGTGTAAACGGAAAATAAATGCCGGAACGATCGTGCTCCGTTTAAGAGAGGTTTAACTGTACAAGATTTTGGGAGATGAGTAAGGAAGGCCATGTGTATGCGGCACATCAGCCTTTTCAGTTAAGATATTTAATGCTTTACGATTTTAGTAATTCCATAAATATGACATTTACATTCACACAATTTTGTCTACTTCTGTCTGCTATACAAACTGTTATTCTGAAAGCTTATTTTCTACTCAGTTTATTTTAATCGAGATAAACTTTTGTAGAAATAGCTGCAAAATATACATTTCGCTATAGAGAGAACAGCGATAATCAAGTATTTTAGAACTTAACGTCATATGCTGCGCTGAAAATTCTATAAGCCTTTCACGGCATCGTAAAAAACACCTGAAAATCGACACAGTAGAATAACAAACCATTTAACGGTTCTATTACTAATCAATATTTCGGGAATAATTTACAAGATAAGGAAACAAGTTGTGTATTTTAAACATACCACATTTTTATTCAGTATTCTTTCGCCTATTTATTTCATAAGGTTTCCCTGTTATAAAGCATTGTAATAAAGTCCTTCCAAATTAAGTGGTCCTCACAGACTATTCCGAGACAATTTAGAACATACATTTCAATTCTCATTTAAGAAAAATTAATATAATTCGTTTTAATAAAAATTATTGTTCTATTTTTGGGAGCGGCGAGAATTCTTTGAAAATCTCTGTATCATGCCTTTTGAAGAATAGTGGGCTAAAATATTAAATTTGTCATATATGCAACTCTTTACTTTTTAATTATAGTGTGCACAAATTTTTATAAAGGTACTTTGTAGTATAGGCGGTCTAAAAGAGCTGTTTGTTCCAGTGTAATACGTCGGAAAATAGTACTTTAAAGGTCTAAGCCACTGAAGAAGTCGCGGTAACCCTTAGAGGCGTAATAAAATATCCAGAAGTTAGTGTGTAATAATAACAATAATAATAATGATAGTAATGATAATAATGATAATATTGATGATGGTGATGGTGATAATGATAATGAACTTCACCCCTCCCAGTTCCATATATGCCAAAAATCGCAGACAATTTTATTACAAGTTTCACTATATTATCTGCTTTGCTTATAGTGTTACTAAATTCCTCCCTAGAAAGAACTTTCTAATTTCCCATAGCCCCGTATCCCACATAACAAGTTATGCTTAAAACGAGCGATTATTTTATACGTTTTCTCTGATATTCAAGCAGTTGTTAGCATTGATTATTTTGGCCATAGCCTGTCAATATCCTTGATTTGTCCCGTAAATAAGTCCGTGTCATATGTTCGTTTACAAGAGAAGCATACTTACGTGTCTGGTGCCATCTTTTAAATGCTGTACATTCCTTCTTTTATTGCTCCCGAGAATTCGCTGGTAATAGATCGATTCAATGTTCTAGGTTCGAATTGACATTTTCTTGACATTTTCGCCCAAATTTTCAGTCACAAGGTTGTCGTTTTGCGATGAGCTCTCAGAACAAGCACTCCATGCTCATCTCGGGTTGCTTAGGACAACGCTCACTAGGAAGCGTTGATACGGCTCGGCTCTCAGCATACGTTACATGGGCTACGAGAATGTGTCAATAAATGATGACTATGCATTTTGTACATATATAATACTCATATTACATTTATTTAATTTAATATAATTTAGATAACTTTTACTAAAATTACTCTGAGTATCATGCTCCAGAAAGCCTTTGCTTTGGGACTCACCCAGTGCCAAATAACTCATTCGTTCCTTAAGTCTTCTTTTAAGCACTTGATAGTTATTTTGTGATTAAGGCAGCCTCAAAAACATATTTTCGTGAAATTTCAGTATCAAGGTTTCTGGTGTAATACAATACCCTTTCCACCTACTATGTTCAAGACAGAGAAATATATGGAAATTAATTGTTCTTTCACACTGGCCGTGTGTAGGCTAAAGTATGGAAAGGTGTCAAACTGAAGAATTCAATGCTATAGCCGGGATTTGAACCACGGACCTTCTGGTTTCCCTCCAGCTGCTCTAACCAACTGAGCTATTATGACCAACGTGCCGACATGGCATTAAATTCTCCAACTGACAAAATTCTGGCTATGGCATTGAATTTTTCAGTCTGACTCTACATTTCCAGATAAATATATGTATCATTCCCTGTTACATTATTGTTCCGCGCATCTCACAATTAAAAAAAAAACGCATTTCCTGGTGTCGAGTTTTCCCTTTCGTGGCTCCCTTTAGTGCGTGCCGTCGGTGTACTAAGTACCCTCAGGGCGATATTTACTGTATTTGCAACCCTCCTTTGAAAGCTGTAAATCTAGTCATATAGATCGGATTCCATATAGAGATATAAGTTACTCCGTTGGGAAAGAAGAAGTTTTACCTTAGGAATACCCCCTCCAGGGAAGTGGACAGGGAGCCAGGTCAGAACTGGCATTGGAAACGGTCGTATTTCCTGTGTTCCCTACCAACGGGGCTATTAAAAAGCAAAGGGATTTGGTTCCAGCAGCTAGAAAATATATCTCTTTACTTCCAGAGCTTTTCAAAATGCACTGCTAGTGTAGCATTGCACAGGACGTGAAAATATAGGGCTATAGCCTGACTTCTTTGTACTCCAAGTGCTCTAGGCGAACGAGTTGACTTGAGAGATTTCCATTCTTTTTTGCTCTCTTATTTTAGGAAACCCAGTTGTAAGTTTTGTGGTATTTGTGTCCCTAAAGATATAAAAATGGCTTCGGAAACAGCAGCGGTGACCGGAAATTTGGCTCACTGAAAGCTTGAAAGCCTTGGCTTCTTTCAGGGAATAGATCGTACGTTTTATTAACTTTCTAAAAGCACAGTTTTATCTTCTCCCCTGCAAATAACATTGAACTAAGGCAACGAAAATTCGGATGCTGTCTTCTGCACAAGTATCCTGTAGGATTGTGCTTCTTTAAAGAGTAATTCTTGCGTTAATTAAAAACTGTAACAACCATGCTGAATGGTTCAGGTGCCAAGGTAAATAGTGCATTGGATACTTAACACTACGACCCAACATTTCACCTTAAGCCGAAAAGAGTAAAAATGAAAATATATAGTAAGAGCGAAGGCCTTACCATCCATATATAGATCATAAAGGCAGGTAGATTGGATAGTATCACAACGTTTTGTTCAGCACGTGTAGAACCAGAGATACAGTTACCTAGCATTAAGATACCTTAGGACTTTAATACTTGAAACTATCCAACCTGCACGTGACGAAACACGATGGATGCTATATATGAGACCTAGAGGGTTAACTGTCGACCGCACATCCATCTAAGAGGTGTCTTCTAATAGATATGTCGCGATATAACTATGTGGTTAAAGGGACAGTTGAGTCCAGAGGGTCTACTCCCATTAGCCTTGAACCCGTAGGAACAAGACCCGGGCCTCTTTCAACCAGGGAGTTATCCGAGCTGTCCCTTAAAGGGCGCCCGGCATCCTCCGTGGGGCTTTCCATTAGGGAAAGACCTAGTTTCCTAACAAGCCCCCCCATCTGGTCCTAGGGACACAAGACGGGACGGAAGTGGATACGCCACTTACGCGCGTCAACACTCAAGGTGAAGACTACCGATATGACCTCGGTGGGGCCGCCTGGTGATCTAGCACACCTTCTACTAGCTAAGAAGGCTAGTACCCGGAAACTTAATGGCTTCCCTCAACCCCATCCGAAGACGTACCCAATCTCCCACGGGTATCGGGAACACACTGCCCCCTCGAGACCATCCCAATCCGAACAACTCCCGAAGGAGGGGCCTCCTTCTCCCAGACCTTTATGCGAGGTTGCCACCTTTCTCCATACGTCATGGGTATCGTACGAGGTTTCGTATAAATAAATTATTTTATGTCCATTACTGCAAAACTTCCTTAGTTTTGACGATATATATCGCACTGCGAAACTTCCTTAGTTTTGACAAATATATATATCTATATATATATATATATATATATATATATATATATATATATATATATATATATATATATCGCCAAGCTGCAATTCTACTGGATTCCATAATAACCCTTAACTTATTCAAAGTGCAGTATTTGAAACCCAGCTCCTTTAGGAGGCCGCACAAAGTGTAGTGCCCATAAGGAAAATCACAAATTTCTTGCAAATGTGCAACCAATTCGTCTAAGGTGGATGCTCTCCCTTTTGCATAGAATCTATAACTTTCTCGACGAATTAAATCGCATGTGGAATTATCTACTTTAGAGAAACGTTTCCTTTTGTTTTCACACTTGATCGGCGTCTTTTTTTAATTCCTATCGTCACAATATTTCTTACTGTATTTCTGTGAATACCCAGAATTGATCAGGTCCATTGCATGACCCCTTACCAAGATTATTTTTCAGCACATATTTATATGTGTTCAAAACAAGCGCTTGAGTTTTCTTAGAAAGAGTTCCCGTTATAACTTTGTTTTTTGAGGCTTTTCCAGTAACATAACTCGGCCCAGTTATTCACACTATTGTCATCACTTTGATTATTTTCACTTGACTGAAAGTTTACTACTTCATTTGCATTGACTGAAAGTTATCTACTACTTCATTTGCATTGACTGAAAGTTATCTACTACTTCATTTGCATTTACCACTGCATTTCCCTCCCACGGT